>QJNU01000662.1:0-39964 GCA_004154915.1 Monosporascus ibericus | reverse complement strand
GGCTAGGGCTTTCCAAAAACCTGTAGCTCGAAGTACCGCCCCACAAAAGGCCCATAAAAGTACCCACAGAAAACATAAACCTCAAAAATACGGCCTGATATTAAGTTGTGATTTTTTAGCCTTATTTTGCACGCTCCCATATAAAATTTTAAAACCCTTTCTTAAAAACTGCCAAATAAAATAATAATTAAAATTAATTATAAAATAATAAAAATTAACGTCCTAAATAAGTGAGCTGGACAGATAAGTAAGCTGGACACTTTTTGGCACGCCGCAATAACAAATCTAAATTAAATAACCATAACGCCATCAAATTAATTCAAATTAATCGGATTCTTCTTCGCTAGACGTATTTATAGCTTCTTCACAAGTACGCGCATTATATCCGGGCTTGCCGCAGACGCCATACCTCCGTTCCTTTGTTTCAACCCTTTTGCGACGATTACCTTTAGCCGCTGTTAGCTGCATTTTTCCACCACCTTTTTCTTTTACGGCCAGAAGAACTTATCCTTTTTATATAATAAATGTCCTTTTTTCTTAAAGACGTTTATTTTTGGTTTTCCGACGTTTACTGAAAAAATAATTGGTTTCGCGCAATTTGGTTATTTTTTCTTTAAGAAGAACGTTTTCGTACAAAAGTATTAAGTTACTTTTTATTAAAAGATTAACCGAATTAACCAATTTTGTTGGCGAGCTTCCCTAATAATTCCTGATCTTTTTCTGCAAATAACGCCCCCGTTTTTTTGTTTTTTGGATATTTCGAAAGGTCTTCGTAAAAGGGGAACGTATGGAACCGAAGGAAGTAAGTAAGGAGACGGTCGGCGTAGGTATAGCTGGAAGAATTTCTAATTCGGATAGGACGTTATTAAGATCGAATGGAATAAGCCCAGCTTTTGCGAATCCAGCTTTGATATTATCGGACGTTATGGCGGCTTTAAACGCGTCGTAGAAACCGGCAAGAAAATCTTTTTTCGCGACGTAAGTATGGTAACGTCGCATTAAATTTTCGATATAAAGCGTATACGTACGCTTTAAAACGGAAAAACAAAATACGTTAAAAGGTTAAAACCGATAAAAGGAATAAGGGGGCATATAAAGCGTAATAATGCCGTTATTCGTGCAGTATTTTTCGAATTTTATCGAATAATAGCTTTCGTGGCCGTTAAGGATAAAAAGGCGTTTCGTTTTTTTCGTACGCGTTTAAGTATGTTTATCGAAATATTGGATCCATTTTAAATCTAATTCGTTTATTATTTAGCTATTATAACTGGTACCGACCTTTTAATCGGCTGGTAATAAATTATTGCGATATTAAAAACTAAGGTAGGTTTTTTTTGCCAAAATAATAAATAACGGGATAACTTAACCTTACGAATTAATAACTTATATAATTATAACCTATTCCCGATTACTTTGTTACGCTTGTTTAAATTTTTTACGTTTTTCGGTACTTGTAATTACCATACCGCATACCATTAAAAGTTTTATTAAAAAGCCCGTCTCGTCGAAATTGTAAATATCCTTTTCTGCAATCCCGTATTTTGCGATTGTAGCCCGAACTAGCTTAAATTATTTGCGAAATACCTTTAAATTTTCGCATAATACTTTTTAATAATCGATTTTTCGATTTAAACGCGTTTGGAATTTTTGTTATCGTCGTACAAAGTTCGACGCCCATTTTATTCCGACGCGCCCCGTAACGCGTTAAACTAGGAGTAAATTTGCCATATTTTTAACGTGTTAAAGCCGGACAGGAAACGTTCGCGTATCAAGATCAAGGATACGGTCGACAATCGATTACTTTTCGGTTGGCGTTAATTTTCGCAAAAAAAAGATAATATCGGCTCGGGCGCGTTTGCCGTTAAATCGCGTTTTTAAGGTAAAATGTGGAACGTCATAAATAGAACTAAGCTTTCTGTAATTAAGTTTCGGGTTATTCTTTTTAGCCTAAACGGCTAGGTTTATTCTCGATTTTTTTGTTAGTCGTTCCATATTATGGTTGTTGAAAAATAGGTAATTAAAGTAAGATGGTTAAATTATTAGAAAAAGTGTCCAGCTTACTTGTCTGTCCAGCTTACTTGTCTGGGACGTTACAAGGAGGTATAATTTTAAAAGAGCTTTTTAACGGTATATATTACCTCACCAAGGTCAGGCCCGATTTTTGAGGTTGTGGCTGCACCGCAGGCGCAGCCGTGGCTAGCGCTTTTAATCAAGAAATAGCTGCAAGGGTCATATATATCGACTAAACCTCTTTAAGAAAAAGCTTTACAGAAATAACAAAACCTTAAAAATAGGGCCTAATATCAAGTTATGATTTTTTGGCCTCATTTTGCATATCCCTATACAAATCTTCAAAAAAATTTAATTTTAATACTTTAAAAATAACTTTAATTTAACATCACTTATTTTGTAACTACGAAAAATCAATACAAAATTAAAATCTTTATTTTCTTATATACATTTGGTCCTAATTAGAACGTTATTAATAATACGCGCCCGAAAACATGGCTAAAAATCTTATTCTGTACATACCACAACTCTTTACCCCCCGTAGGTTAGCACGATAATAATATAACCTTATAAACCAAAATAATAATATAAAGGGCTTAAAATTGCTTGTAATAAGCCCCGAAATATATTTTCGTTTTAATTAGTTAAGTATAAGTAATATATTAAAAGGTTTAAGGTATATACCCTAAACCTTTAAGGACCTAACATTCCAAAATAACGCATTTATCCTTATCCAATAGCTTTACCGGTTTCTTGCCGATACAGACGTAATTAATCCATACGTTAACGTTTTATATATAGCTAATAATTATATAAAGACTTTATGTTATCGGTTTGTTCGTTTTATATTAAATATTATTTTGGCAGGTAAGGCCGTATTTTACGGAAGAAATAAGTAAATACGGTATATAATTTGGTATTCGGAAAACTTAATATCTTTTTCGTTATTAAGATAAGCTTTGGAAAATCCTTAATTATTTAAGCTTTTTTTTTAATAATTAACTTAATTATTATCCAGATCGTACCTTTAATTAAGTTAGCCGAAAAATAATAAGCTTTTATATTAATAATATTATATTATATTTTTGTCTTCATATCCGCGGAGACGAAAAAACTTAATTAAGAAATATTCGAACGTATAACTGCCAGGTAACATAATTATATTATTTCTGGTCTTAAATAATTATTAAGCGATTAATTTTAAACTGCCATATTAAATCTTGTTTTCGAACGACGATATAACTTAGTTATTATTAATAAAGCATATTTATTATCGAAATAAAAAGATTTCCGGCCTAAATATGTTAACATCCGTAATTTACGTTTTATTCTTCCTGCTTACGTATATTAATTTGCATATATAATAACTGTTAATAGCGTTATAAAAAAGAATCGCAAAATATGGCGGTTTTAATTAAGTTGAAAATTTAATTAAATATAATTATAAAATAAAGGTCCGGCGTTTTAATATTAATCGCCACGAAATCGATATTATTATCTTTTTTATATTTAAAGGTTAACGTTTAAATTAAACGTATTTAAATTTCCAATTAATTAATATCCTTAAACTATTAAATAATATCCCCTTAATTTAATTTAATAATTTGGGTATTATTATTAAAATTATTATTTATGTTAATAATAAAGCGAAAATTATAAATATCCGTAATTACTTTATTAAAACCATAATAACCCGAAAGTATTTATTAAACGTTATAAAAAGAATTATTAAATTTTATAATTCCGAAATACCTTACAAAATTTAAAGTCGCATATATAATAAATTAAAGCAACTTAATAATTTTATCTATATCGTAATATCTACCGTCGTTTTTGGATTAAATATAAATATTTCGGATATTAATTAAATAATATAATAAAGAATATCGAAAAGCTTTTTAATAAAAAATATATAATAATAATTTAATTAAACGGTTCGTAATTATAAACGATTAAATATAATTAATTATAAAGAGGTTATACTATTTATACCTTATTAGATATTTAATAAATATAAAACCGAACTATTTATTACAAAATTAGCTAAAATAATAATAAAAGCTTAGGCCCGGTAAGCTAAAAACCGTATTATTTATAAAAATACGAAAGTCCTAATAGAAATCGACGTAACGGATTCGGATAATAAAAAAAACGATACATAATTTATCGCAAACGATCCCGATTAAAACGAAATAATTATTAAATCTTAATCTTATCTTTCGGTTAATTAAGATATTATTTATATTATCCGTAAACCTTTTAAATAAAATAATCTTAATTTACAGAATAAACCGAAAATAAGGCCTTCTTAACGTATAATATTTAACGGCGAATACGTACGTAAACCGATTTTAATATATTTAAAAAAACGAAATTATTATATTAAAAAACCGTAATAACCTTATCCTAGCTAAACTTTATTATAAGTTATGTACGCCTAATTTTATTTATATACCCAAATTTTCGAATACGAAAAAATCCGTATAAAATTAATTAAAAACCGGTTCGTTAAAAGCGGTTACTTAAAAAATAATTAAATTATAATATAAATAATAAACGAACGAATTATTTTTTATACGGTTATTTCCGTTCGGCGGTAAAGAAATAAAATAAACGATTATTTTTATTAAACTTAAACGGTTTTTATTTAATACGTTTCTAAATAAATTAAACGAAATTAAAAATTTTTACTTAATTCTAAATATAGCCGGTTTGATTAAAACGGTTCCCGGGCTTAATAAATAATAATATTAAAAGGTTTTAAAAAATCGTTTCTTTTTTACGTTATATTTAATTTACGAAAAAACTATCCTTTTTATTTTACAAAACGTATGAAAGATTTTTTATAAACGGCAAAATTCGCTTAATTTAAAGTAATAGCGTTATATCCATATATTTCGGACCGATTTATATAAGATACGGACTTTTGCCGCGTTACAAGTTCGATAAACGTCGGAAAAAATTATGAAACCGTCGCAAACTACGCCCGGTCCTAATTAAAGCATATTTTATACAGCCGTTCGGTTTAAACTGGTAGTTAAGGACTCGACGGTAATCCCAACAATTTAAACACCAACCCGGTATACGGTTTATACACCTTCGCGATTTAAAATCGCAACCTCGGTTATCGTAACGCCCGTACCCGTACGCGTAATTTGCGATATATTAAATCGTTTTAATTAGGAGCCCGCCTTATCGCCCTTATTTATAACGTCGGCCTAAAACTTATAAATCCTTAATATTTCCGATTTACTAAAACCGTTTTCGTTACCGTACCTATATTCGCATAATTCGTTTGCTTTTATATTGTTACCGGAATCGCCGGCATCACTAAAAGGCGATAATACGTAGCCCGACGTTATGAATAATATATCGAAAAATGGAACCGAGGTAACAATTTTTGTTAAGGTTATAAAGTCGCGCGTTAAAAGTAAACGGCATTTATTTAATAATAATAATAATTACGATATTAAGCCAAAAATTAAAAACCGAAGCCCGGCCGGTCTTAATCGGAACGGATAATGAAAAACGCGTTCGGTTTTAAGGCGGGATTACGGTCGTTAATAAATAAGGTATATTAAAGGTCGAGGCGGACGTTATAACTTTTTGCAGTTTTTAACGGTATATCTTTAAGTTCGCTAAAATAAAGGATATTATAGGTATATTTCGCCAACTTATTTACGTTTTTACGGAATAAATATCGTAATATATTAAAGGTTAAAATGGACGTTTTAATTTTTCGCGGCTTTTAACGGTATATTTTCGAATTTGTTAAAGTAAAGGACGTTATAGGTATACTTCGTTAGTTTATTTATGTCCTTACGGGATATAAATGTTACTTTAAAATCCGAAATTATATCCCTTTTATGTTAAAATAATTTAATTGTATAAAAAAATAATTAAATAATACGAATAATATTATTAATATACTTTTTATTTATTATATTTGTTTTATTAATTTTAAACTTATTAAGTAATTTATGGATATTAATTTTTTTTAATCCGGATTAATTATATCTTATTACGGATATATAATAAATTTTATAAATTAAAAAAATTAACAAATATTAATATAATACGTTATAAATTATAATTTATCGCAATTATTAACAAATTATATTTTTTAATATATATCCCTTAATTTATAATACCGAATTAATATTTTTTAAATTCTGGTTTCCGGTTTTTTTTTTAAGTTTATCGTATTAACTTTTAAAATATTCCTATTTTTTTAACCCTTAAAATACCTTAGCTGGGGTCGATTAATTGGCGTAAAGGATTAGTTATACGAGTAAATAAATAATATAAATAATTTTTAATTAATATTAAAAAAATCATTTTTTCGCCATAAATATAGCTATTTCGACATCCGCTTTTTTTTAAGTATTAGCTTAAAATATTTAAAATCCTGGTTTTATAATAAATCCGAAGCTTTTACGTTTTATAATTTTATTTTCCCGTAACCGTAAATGGTATTTTTTGGGGCCAGCCTTTAGTTATTTTTCTTTAAGGCTTACCGTATACGTTAAAGTTTTTTAATTGGGGATCTTAATAATTACGGTATTTTTATAATGGTTAGTTTAAAGTTTTAATTAATATTTCCGGGTTCCCGTTATGCATTTCGTTACGGTTTTAATAAGAATTTTAGTAATAATAAGTTTATCGGAATAAATAATTTTCTTAAAACTTTAAACAAATTATTTATTAATAGGTACCTTAATAAATACCTTAAGCTAAGGTTTACCGATATTTCCGGCTACGGCTTTTAAGATTTCTTTTTTAAAATGCAAAATCTGTAAGGGTACGGGGTTTTAGTTACTAAATACTGGGCTATTTTTTTTCGGCGTAACTGAGATAGCGGATAAATTTCGAAATTTCTTTATATCGGAATTTTATATAAATAAACGAAAAGTCGGATATAATAGATAACTATTAAAGGCCTTAACGTTAATACCGAATATGCCACCATATTTATAAAGCTAATCTTTATATATAGTAATTTATTCGTTATAAGTTTGCGAATAAGGGCGGATTTTTTTTTTCGCTTAATATTATAAAGATAATATTTACATAATATATACCGTAAAAGGTTTTATAGTTTTATAGTTTTAATCGGGACCATAAGATTGCCGTATTTTTAATGTTATTTATATTATGCAAATTATTATTATTTATAAACTTTTAAAAACGATTAACGGCCCGAATTATACGTTTTTTTAAATAAAATAAGGTAACTGAATTTATAATATAAAAAATGCTTACTTTACGACTTTAAAAAGCTATTATTTAATAATTCGTACTTTTAATTCGTTAATTTTACGGCTATATCTTAATATAACGAAAAAGACGAATAATATTATATACTATTTTATTATTTCGTTTTCCGGTAATACAAATTAGCTTTGGATATTATTAATATATATAAATACATTTTTTTTAAATATTTTATAAATTATATATATATAATCGAAATTTTTAAATATTTATTTAAATACGATTCCGATATTATTATAGGTAAAATATGCGTTAAGGATTATATAACCATAAGCAGATTATGTTTTTATGCATATATTAATAAACCTTATTTTATTAAGGTTTTAAAGTATTATAATTTTATTAAATACTTATTTAAAAATATAATAAAATAACTTATTAATTGGCGCAAAATTTAAAAAAATAATATATATAATTATAAAAAAGATAAGGAAAATAACGCCGTAATTAATATAATTTATATCGAATATTAACTTGGTGGTATTTATATTATTATATATATTTTAGTTTTTTATTAGGTTATTATATTACCTTAAAACGCGGTTATTATATTCCGTTTTATTAAACGGCAGTAATTTTATTATAATAATTATATAATATTAAATACCATTATAAAAGTATTTATAAATAACAAATCTAGGGATATAATAAGCTTACCGGTAGTACTTTTAGTTAATTAAAACGGGAAATAATAATTTAAGGTATAAAATGTAATAAACGGGTAAAGTTTATATATTAAATAATATCCGAAAGGGATTATTAGTATTAAAAAAAGATATGTAACGTTTTATAGTATATAAACGAAGCTTATGGATAATTCATAAGTTATAAAGGAATTCGAAGGTAATATATATAATTAGAATTAATATTTATACGAAATTTAAGATTATATAATTATAAATATATAAATAATTAAGTTTATATAAGTTATTAAATATTAATTTAAAAGTTAACGTTGTTTTTTTTATAACGAAATAAAAACGTATAAAGAAGGAATTAATAAACGTATATAAATTATACGAAACTTTTCCTTTATTACGAATTTTTTAAGGTAATCCATAAAGCCTTTTTATTTAAATATATACCGAATATAATTATTATAATTATTTAATATATAATTAATATTATTTACTTTAATATAATTTACTTTTATTCCGTATATTTTTTTATATTTTCTTATATTATAATAAATAAAATTAACGTATTTATATTATTTAATACTTAAAATATTTATTATAAAATATACCTTTATATTCTTTATAATATTATAAAATATAAACGATTTTAACAATATATTAAAAACTTTTTTTAAAAATCCTGACGATAATATACCTTAAATATACCCGGCGAATTTTAAGCTTTTTATTAAGTATATTAAATTCGTTAATAATATTACCAAAAAATAACCTTAAAAACGAATAATAAGATTTTAAATTAATAAATAGCCAGAATTATTATTAAAACAATCCGCGATATAGCATAACTTAAGGCCTTGTCCTAATTAAAATAATTTCGTATTAATTAAATAATATTCGACCGTTTTAAGATTTAGGACGTACCTTATAAAAAGCGCATATTATGCGTAGCCGATTCCAGATATTAGGTTTATGCCATAACGTTATATTAATATAGGGGAAAATTAAAAATTTATAAATACCTTACGTTTTAACGTTAAGTTAACCGTATGTTAATTAAGTAAATTTTATGATTAATAATAATTTTTAAATTTAATAATATCGTAAAAGGCTTATATTATAAATAGGACTTTTTATTCTTATAAAGTTTGGCATTTATATAAACGTTAAATGTTAATATTACCGTTCGGGATATTTTAAAAAATAACGCCCGATAAAATAAAATTTACGTTATGGCGGATTATACGGGCCTTATAGGTTATTAAATTACAAATTTAATTAAGGATAATCGATTAATTACGCTTATTATAATTTAACGAAAAGGATATATAAACCGAATATTTCATAAATAATACGAAAAAAAGTTCATAACTTTATAAACCGGATTAACCGGCCAAAAGATATATATTATATGGCCGTTTTATAAATGTTATAATTTACGGGATTATACGGGTAATAAATATGTAAATTATATATGAAAATATGGCGAAAGATGGTTAAACGCGGTCCTAAAATATAAAGCATTATTATATAACTTAAATAAAGGTTTTTACGGAAATTTAAACCCGGATATAACGTTTAAAACGATAATAATTTTAAATTTTATTAATATAAATAAACTTATTAATACATAAGTTATTATAACGTTCCAATAAAAGTAAGAATAAAAGTAAAAATTATAAAAAATACGTAAAAACGTTAATTAGTAAATTAATTATATACGAAATATATAAGTTAATACAAAATTATGCGATATATTTAATTATAAATAATACGATATTATTAATACGTTAATTTATTTTAATATAAAAAACTTATATAATATTATTATAAATAAAACCTTTAAATTAAACGGCCTTAATTAAAATTATGCGGAATAATAAATGATATTAATATTAAAATTAAATTTTTATATAAATTATAACAAAATATAAAAAGAATATAAAAAATAAAGAATTATATTAACGGTTCGTTTTCGTTTAATAAATCCTTACTTTACTTATCCGACGACAACGTAAAAAGTGACGAATAATTCTGATTAAAATTATTTACCGAATTATTTATAATTTATATTATAAAATTATAACCTTTTTTTGTATATAAAATATTATGGTCGTCCGAAATTAAATTATCCTTAATAAATTTTATATTAAAAGTTATACGGGTAATTACGTTAAGGTTATTTATAAATTAATTTTCATTTTTTATTATATTTAACCAATTAAGCCTATTTTCGTTATTAATAATAAGTACGGTATCGTTAAAGTTAATAAGTTTAACTTTTATAATTTTCCGGCCAATAGTTAAAATATTTTCGGATTTCCAGTTATCCTTTTTAATCCGAAATAAATATTTTTTAATAAGCCAAAATTTATGAAACAAAAAGTATAAACGTTTAAGGATTTCCGTATAAAAATTTCGAATAATATGGCGTTTATTTCGCAAAAAAGTATAACGCGCATAAAGTTTGCATTAAAGGGAAATACGGTATTTAATTAAAAACGAATTTTAAAAAATTTATATTACTGTTATATATATTATTTTTCGATTAACGGAATTTATTAATAAGCCATAAATTATAATGTTCGCCTTTTTAATTAAATATTTTCCATATTTCTTCCTTAAATGTTATAAAAGCTAAATTTAATGTTAAGATTAAGTCTTTAAGTATGCGATTTAATATTATAAGACGTAATATTTAATTAAAGTAAAATATCTTTTTATCGTAATTATTTTAACCGGCTTTATAAAAAAGAACTGATAATATCGGTATTAACCGTTTAATATAATTAACGTCACTATAACGTATAATATACGAAAAATATAAATAAATCTGGGCTTTTTAAAATAAAGCGGTAATAATTTCGGAATTTATTATCGATAAAAATTATATTATTTAACGGTTAATTATTATTAATAATCGGATCGAAAAAGTCGTTACTTTATAAAATATTATCCGTATTAAAGCTGTAATTAGTTTTATAATTAACGGATAAAAAGATTTCCTTTAAAACGTTTTAATTAAAATTACGTCGTTTAAAAAATAATATATATAAATTATATTCCCGAATTAAAAGATAAAATACTTACGAATTATTTATTAAGTTATTTATATTATTAAGTAACGTATTATTAATAAATAACGATAAAAGATCTTCGTTAAATAAACCTTTATTTATTAATACGTCCTAATTAAGATTTTGCGATATTTCCTTTATTTATTTAACGTAATTAAGATATTTTGAAATCATATTATGCGCGATAATTTCGAACTTAATAACGGTTAACCGGGAATATATATATTTAATAAACTCGGTAAATTAAACTTTCGAAAAAAGATTTTTAATTAATTTATTTTTAATAATTCCGTATATATTAAATACTTCTTTTACGGAAAATTCGTATCGGATACGTAATTTTTATAAAAATAACGTATATATATAAATATTATATATATAAAAAATAAAAAATTTAAAAAGGTAATATTTTGGTAATTTTTAATATAATTACGTTATTTTATTTAAAGATTAACGACCCGCCTTTAAAGTTACTTACGTTATATACGCCTTATCGATATTATCAGGTTAATAAATACGTATAAATATAAGTAAGAAATTTATTTATATATAAAATAAAATAAGAACGGGAAAGAATTACCGTTTTTTATTATATAAATCGGTTATTTTGGTTTAATTAGCTTATATTATCCGGATATAATTAGTTATTTTTTAATTTCCGTAAATAAAATAAAAACGATTTAAAAATCGATAAAACTATTTTTTTTTTAAAAACGTATATTTTTTAAAAAAGATTTTAATAAATATTATAAATATTTTTGACAATACTTTTATTTTAATTAATTGTATTTAATAAAATCGAACGGTGCTTATTATACGGTAAACATTTTAATTTAAGAAAATTTAAAAGTTTTTGTTTTTTTGCTTATAAAACGTATTAATAAAAATAAAGAATAAATTTCGGATAATATTAATTACGAATTAACAGGAAGTATTTGGTAATACTAGGTATTATTATAGCATTTTATGGAATTATTTTATTTTATAATCTTAATTAAAACGGAATATAAATTATTTTAACTTATTTTTAAGGATACGGTTATAATAACGGATAAAAATGGTAATAAAGTTTTATATAACGGAATTATATCGAAACGTTAAATTACGAATATAATTTTAAATATTAACGTTATCGTATTAAAATATAATATTATTTTATTATATCTGGTTATAAAACTTAATTTGTTTTAATTAAAACGGTATTATTATAAAAAAAATAACGTAATTATTTTTTTAGTTTTTAATAACCGGGTTACGTTTTTATTTAACGTAATATAATTTTCGTAAATATTTAACCTTTTTAATATATTAATTTTATTTCGTAATAAACCTAAAAATAATAAAAATTTACTTAATAAATAAAGTAAATATTTATTATTAATTCTGGAAACGATTTTAATTATAATAATTAAGATTATAAAAAAAATATATAAAAATGTCTGGATCGTTATTATTATAAAACCGTTTCGTTTTTGATTTCGCATTATACGACTGCCATTTTTCCTTAAGTATATAATTATTTAATTTAAAAATTTAAATTAGTTAAAAGTTAACGTATTTATAAACCGTTAACCTTTGTTTAAGGTAATATGGATTATTTTAATATTAAATAATAAATTTTCCGGCGAACGGCAAAAGTTAGGCCTTTTTATAAAAGTTATAAGTTTTCCGTATAACGTATTATGGTATATATTTATAATAAGGTCTTAATTAATAAAAATAATAAACTTTTGTTAAGTTTCGTATGTTAATAATTTATCCTATATTCGTTCTTTTTTTAATACGTTAATTAACCGATTAATTCGAATAATTAAACTAGAAATTTTGCTTAAACTTTTGTAAAAAGTCTAACTACGGATAAAACTTTTAAACGTTAAATTCGTTTTTCGGTATTATTACTAAAAGATTAATTATATGCATACGTATATTTTGTTTTAAAAACGTAATTCGATAAAATTAAAAAAATTCGGATTCGTTATATTTTAAAAAAGAGGATAATAACGTACCGTATTCGGGTTATAATTAATAAACGCGTTAATATTTAAAAGTGGCAAAAGGGTCCTGATTAGGATTATTATAATACTGATAATAAGTTATGATTAAAAGATTCGTATGAATATATATATAACTATAGGAAACGTTTTATTATTAAGATATTATAAAATTTCGTTTTTCTTAATTATGAAATGTACAAAACGAATCCCTTTTTCGCATAATATAAACTCAGGCCTCGCTGGCTCGTTACGGGGATTTGGGGTTTAATTGGTTAATTTTTAGCGTTGTGGAGCGGTACTTAAGTAACTTCGAAGAAAATAGAGAACGAGCCAGGGAGGCCTGAGCTAGCTAAGGTAAGGTATATATAACTTCCTAGTCGGGACTGCTTTAGCGAAGATATTTAAAATCTAAATCAAAATTTTTATTCTGTACATACCTTTTAACCGGAACGCCCTTATGGTTGCGATAACGCAACCACCGCATTTAACATTTTTCTATGGACCTTCCAAGGGTAATTCAGTATGGGAGAAGCCCGTACAGCTATTCTTTTGGCTGTACGAGTTGTGGTTGTTACGTCGTAGCTAAAAGGGCGTTCCGGTTAATTAAGTCCGGGACCTTCTTAGGGTTACGACGTAACAATTATAACCCGTACGGCCGAAAAATTTGATATACGGGCTTGTCCTATACAGAATATGCATGGGAGACCCGGTGTACGATGATGCGACCGATGGTTGTTGCGTCGCAGCCATAAGGGCGTTACGGTTGCCCATTTCCCAGCTTTAAACCTAGCCATATTGGCTGCAATTACCATCCAAAAAAAATCGAAAAAAATTCCTGTATCTATATAAACTTATATTCGATTCGTATAAATGATATCAGACTTACCGGACTTAAATTGGGTGCATAATGATTCCTTTTATTTTGGAAGGTTAATTTTATTCGAATAAATAAAAAGAATTGGGAGGAGATTCGACGATTTTGGTGGGGATGTACAGAATGAGACCCCTGTTCGCACAACATGAACTCAGGCCTCGCTGGCTCGTTACGGGGATTTGGGATTTGATTGGTTAATTTTTAGCATAATACAACAGTACTTTGGAAAACGAGCCAGCGAGGCCTGAGCTAGCTGAAGTAAGTCACATGCTGTATTACGTTAAAAATTAACCAATTAAATCTCAAATCCCCGTAACGATCCAGCGAAGCCTGAGTTGTAGTTATGCGAGATAGGGGTCCGTTTTCCGCCTTACCATCAAAATCATCATTTTTCTTTTTATTTCTTTTAAAAAAATTTAAAAATTTAAATCAAAAGAAATATAACGCAACCAAAACGAATCAGATAAATATGCAACTTTATATATGCGTCGAATATAAGTTAATATGCATATAGGATTTTTTGGGATTTTGTTATATGGAAACTGCAGCTAATACGGCTAAGTTTGGGTCTGGGAAATAGGCGACCGTAACGCTCTCATAGCTGCGACAGCACAACCACCGGTCGTATTATCGTGTACCGGGTTTCTTACGTATATTCTCTATGGGAAAAGCCCGTATATTAAGTTTTCCGGCCGTACAGGTTATGGTTGTTATGTCGCAGTCCTAAAAAGGTCCCGGACTTGATTAACCGGAACGTCCTTCTTGCTACGACGTAATAACCACAATTCGTACGGGCAAAAAAATAGCTGCACGGGCTTTTCCTATACTAAATTACCTCTGGAAGGCCTATGGCGAAATGATGCACATTGTGGTTGCATTATCGCAGCCATAAGGACGTCCCGATTAAAAGGTTTACGAAAAACGGAAATTTTAATTTGTTTCTTTAATATCTCCCCCAAGCTAGCTCCGATCGGGAATTTATGTCCACGGCTAGAAAGCCCTTTTAAAGCTATATATAATTATATTTTTATTTTATTTTATAATACTTTCTTATTACTGCTTTATTTGCGAGTCTTTAAGATAGATTTTGAAAGTTTTGTTTGGGAGTATGGAAAACGGAGCCAAAAAATCACAACTTGCCATCAGGCCCTGTTTTTGAGGTTTTGTGTTTTTTATGGGTCTTTTATGGGTCGGTACTTAGAGCTACAGGTTTTTGAAGAGCCCTAGCCACAACTGCGCCGCAGGCGCAGCCACAACCTCAAAAATAGGGCCTGATCTCGATGAGGTAACCTCTGGACGTCTTTCTGACTATCGAAGATCATCGTCATGATGACGAAGCCTTCTAGGGGATATTGGAAAAAATAAACCGAGTCGGCCTTGGTTGCAGCGTTGGCGCTTTGGTAGAGGGCTTGGTCCAGGGGGGGCGGCGGATACTCGGGCCGGCAAATGAATCGCTCCGGGAATTAAGGAAATATACGGACCGACTTAGATCGGTGCAAGCCCACTTCAGTGCGCGAAGATGTAACTTGTCGTTTTCCGACAATGCGGCCAGAGTCTTGAGAATCTGCACGTAGAACACTGCAATGAAGACCAGCGTGTTGTCGTCATCCGCGAAATCTATCCTGGAAAGCAACCTTGAGCCAGTCTCGTAAGCCTGCTTGTTTTCGCTATATGGCACAAGAGGGAGCGTTGCGATGATGCTGTTCCCGTAGAAGGTAGCCTGGGATTTAACAAGAACCGAGGCGCAAGCGTTGCAGCACATGAACGACAGGATGTCTGTCTCAGCTAAATTCCCAGTGGCCAGTGGGAAAGCAACCTTGGAATTGCTCTGCGGAAGGCGGAAAGCCAGGCGTAGCAACCGAACTCGGAGGCTCCCAAAGAAGCAACGCCAGTACGGTATCCGATTCGGAACACAGCGTACATGTCCCTGTAAACTCGCTATTCTCCGCTACGGGCCTCAGAAGCCCCAGACGGAAGAGTAGCTTGCGCGCCTTATCATCTGAGTCCAAATCGTGGGTCTCGTTGGATACGCTAATCAAGTGAGAATCAACCATCCTCGGGTTTAATTTTATCTTATGTCGGAGTTCAGGGGTTCCGGATGAGCAAACCCCTTTTCTGAAGCAGGTCCGCGTTGATCATACATTTCCAGTATTCATCCCCTGACCAATAATAGAAATACCTGAATAACAAGTGAATAATAAGGTTATTCAGGAATATATATAGGTGCAGTTCTCAAACTTTCAGAAACTGATTTTTAAGGCCCGTGCCAACCCTGTCAATCAGCAGGACAGAAGTGGAACTGCTGAAGCTGGTCGTTCCCACTTTTTTGAGTTTGCTTCAATCGGCTGATATTGTCAGATATAGGGGACATCAGTTCTGTTGTTCTATTAGGTCAGTTGCAGGTGCTGTTGCACTCATACAACTTTAAGTAGCTTAGCTCCGGAACACATATGGGCCGATCAGTAGGTGACCTTTCCGTATATGGGGTGCGCTACGCACCCCCCAGCTAGCTGACATACCCCCTTAACGCCTTAAAGTATTTACGGCGTTAATTACCGCATTTCATTATTCTTTAAAGCCATAGCTATCCATTCCACCTTTCCTCCGGCGATTGAATCCTCCTGATTAGCTAATTTTTCGTTTGAAATAACCCTTAAAGCTTTCCTCCGTTAATTTAAGGCTTTAATAATATTTATTAGTTTTAATTACTTTTTAAAATGCTTAAAAGTTTTTCGTAATAAGGTTTTAATTAATTTATTAGTTAATATATTACCCGTAAGTATATAATCCACTTTAATTAGGTCCTTTTTTGTTATTTTTCGTAATTAATAATTATATATATTTATATATCGTAACTTTATTTATAAAAGGGCGATGTCGGCGTTAATTAATTGTATCGTTTATTAATTATCGCATTATATATTTAACGGTTTTGCTTTTAAATTAATTTTTAATTTTTTAATTAATTTAAAACTAAATAAGATTTTTTTTATAACTTACGTAAAAAATAATAATTCCGTTTTAATTATAAAAATAATTATTATATTTTGTTTATTCGTTTATTATTTTATTACTTTTTTAAATAATTTTATAACGTAAACTTAAGAACTTTTTCGATTAATTATATTATTTACGAAAAAAATATTATTTTAAATATTTAACAAATCCTTGCCGCCGAACTATAACGTTAACGTTTTAATACCGATTAAATATAATATAACTCGATTCGTTATTATATAATATACGTTATTAAGGTTTAAATTAAATCGTATAAGTCGGAATATTATAAAGGATATATTGGGTTACGTATTAATTATAACGTATAAAATAAAACCGATTTTTTTTAAATATTTATTAATAAAACCTAAATAAATTAGATCAAAATTCGGTAATAATTCGATTTTTATTATAAATATTTTTGGAAAGTTATTTAAGTTTTTTTTAAGGATTAGGTTAATTAACTTATTTATAAAGTCGGATTAAAATAACTAAATTTTTTTATTAAATTTATCTTTAATTATTTTAATTCCGAAAAATTATTATAAATTTTTACCCTTTATAAAAGTATACCGTTTTTGTATTTATTATATTAATTAATCGACGAAACCTTAATTTTCCTTACGATATACCGTAATAATATCGTCGACGAAGAAAAAAAGGAATACCCTTTAACGAATAAAATAATAAGATTCGTAAAAAACAAAATTAAGATTTAAATCTTTTAAAATATTAATAAAGTCCTTTTATCATAATAAAAGTAATTCTTTTAGTTTATATAATACCTTTTTAAATAAGAATATTTTATTACGGAATAAATAATTTAAGGGCATTTTTATATATATTTCGTAAGGTAAATTTGCGTTAACAAAGGCGTTTATAACGTTATATTGCTTAAACTTTAAGTTAAACCTAGCCGCGATAATAATTAAGGCTTAAAACGACCTTTTAACAAATATAAATACGTATGTATTATTATAAACGTCTTTAAGTTATTAATCGCTTCGTATAACGAAATAAGCTTTATACTTTTATAGCTAATTATATTTATTAAACTTATAAACGTATATTTATATATACTTTAAAATTTATTTCCTTTTAGTAAAAGATTAATTAATAACTTTTTAGGATTATATTTTTTATGGCTTTATAAATAAACCTTTTCGGCTTCCTTAAACATTTCCCTTAAAGGATATATACTTAGTTTTTTATGGCTTCGTAACGATAGCGGTAAATCTCGCTTATATATCCGGCCTTTTAGCCTAAATATTTTATATGCTATTATATTAAAACCTTTCCGATTAAGGTAATACGTATTTCGGGTTTTTATTTTCCTTAAAATTTTGTAGCTTACCGGCCGGTTATTACGCATATTTATAAAGTAAGTTATTCGTCCTGCATTAAATGCGGCTTTTTATACTTTATAATTAACTTTAGCAATATTTTTATAATATGGAACGTACGGAAAAGTAATTTCGACCCGTAGGATACTTTCGTTTTTTACCATTACCTTAGGTTAAATAATATGACAAAAACTTAAGGCTGCCTTTATTTTTTCCGCCGGCGTAATAATCGTAGCAATTATTAAGGTAAACGTTGGTAACGGTAATAATCTAAAGGTTAGAAATAGTTTGAACATAGCGGTCGTATAAGGGTAATTAATTTTATGCGAACAAGCTTATTTTTTCCCATCCCGTACGTCTTTTTTAATATTTATACCATTTTGGAACTATTTTTCCTGCCCAGCCGGTAATTAAATTATTTTACTTAGGTTTTTATCTTCCTTTTATATATATATAGGGTAGCCATTAACCTAATTAAGTATTTTTACTTATCGAAATAATTTTTGCAGCTTATTTTCCGTAATATAAAAAAAATCGTCTTTAAAGTTTTTAATATTACTTAAAAAAATGGCTTTTTCGTTAAATTATACGTTTCGAATAATAATAACCTTATTAATTAACGGATTTTAAATTTCGTAAATATTGGTAAATCGGTAACCGACGAAAAAATTAATTTATGCTTTAAGATTTAACTTTTAAAGTTTTTATTTTTTCTTTATGGTAACGGTCGTTATAACGTAAGCTATATAACCATAAATTTATAGATGGGCCTTTTAAGGCTTGCGATCGAATATTATAACGCCGTCTTTATATACCAAATAAATATAATAAACCTTATATAAGGTTTGCCAAAAAAAAGCATATTTAAAAGTACGGTTATATAAATATATTACCGCTTTAAAAATATATATAATTAAGAATGCTAATAATTTAACGCCATTTCGTATCGTAATTGCTTTTTCCTTAATTATATCCCTTAAACGCTTTATACCCCCGTTTTAGGCCTAGATATATAATACTAAAAGCTTAAATTTAATATTAAAAAAAAACGATTAAAGTATATTTCGAAATTAATAATTTTTTAAGATTTCGTTATCGCATTCGATTATTTATGGAAAAACTTTATTTTAATTCTTTAAAACTTTTAAAAAGTATCGAAACGTTATAATTAATATATTTTGCTTTCGGTTTTTAAAGTAAATATCCTAAATAAATCCCGAATATCTGTTGGTAGCAAACATAACGTATTTATATTTTTCCGGGTCTTTTTCGAAATCTGTAAAGTCGATAGTAATTCTTTATCCTAATCGGAAAGCTCCTTTCCGTAATTTGCAACATATTTATCTTTTGGCCTTCGTTTTATTATATGCTTAATATTTAATTATTATAAAACTTTTTAAACGGATTTCCTTTATATAGGACTATAATTAAGCGATTATTTCGAAGCTTAAATGGCTTAGTCTTAAGTGCTATATAATACCGTTACTTATACGCGGTAATCTTTTCGTTTATAAGTTAACGTTTCGTTTATAAATAATTAAAACTGCATAAGTAATTATTACGTTGATATTTTCGATAACGAATTAATTAAACTTATTTATTAACGTAGCAATTATTTAATTATACTTATTTCGAATAAAATTATTAATTTTTCGGTTATCCTATTAATATCCTTTTTTTCGAAGTTATCGAAGTAATATTAAGTTATACGTAAATTTTTCGCAATAAGTAACGTCGTACAAACGTAACGTTTTCGTACCGTTAAAATTTCGAAATAATATATTAACCTTTCCATACCTTTTAATCGGTACGAAGTTATTACCTGCGTACACCCCGTTACCTTATACGGTTAATTTAAAGTTTAGGAACCTGCTAATAAAGTTAAAGATGTATATCGTAAACCTTAAATCCAAAATGGATAAATTTTTTAAAGGGTAAAACAAAACGTTTATCGCGTTACGTTAATTAAAAATTAAAAAATATGCCAAAATTCGTTTTATTCCTTTTAAAAGTTAATTTATCTTTTATGTAATTAACTTATTTATAATCTTTAATAAACGGTTAATCTTTTTTTTTAAAAATTAATTAAAAGTAATCCGTTCCTTAACCATAACTTTTATTATTCCGTTAAACTTAAACCATGCTAAAACTTTATTAGGGAACGCATAAAAGCATTAGGTTAACTTATATAACGTACTTAAGTACGTTTTATAACGGGTACTTTATACGTCCAACTTTTAACGTTTTCGTTTATTAATATTTCGGTCCGCTTAAAAATCTTTACGACCGCTTTGTTTCGGCCCTCGTTTAAAAGCCTTACCTTGCGGTTAAAGGTTAAATGGCTTGGTTTCTTCTTAATCAAGATAATCCTAATTAAATTAATCCGCAGGGATCCCGTAAAGGGTTAAAAATATTACCTTAATATTTCTTGATATAAATAATGGATTAATTATAACCTAATAATTTAAAAAGTTAACTGCTACCTTTTGGTAACTAATCGTACCGCTATCGATTTTAACCTTTTTTACCATCTGGAAGGTTATTATCCAAATTTCCGCAATAGGAATTAAAGTTATATATAAGTCGTTAACCTATATAACCGTTATATTCGTTTTTAGGATACCGTATCGCTATCCCTAGGCCATAATTTTTTGCTACCTTACGATTTATTCGTTTAACCTTTTACCAAATTTCGAAACTTGCTTTAGTTTTTTGCGGTATTTTCGTTAAGTATTAATTAATAACCTAATATCGTATATTTTACCGGATTTAGCTAACTTAACGTACTATTTTCGTAAGTTTTTCCTTAAAAGAAAACTTATTTCTTTAATCGTTAAAAATACAAATTCCAAAATTTATTTTGTAAATTCGTTAACGTTTTTACGGAAAATCTCGTATTTCCGATCCTTATAGGTATATACCGTAAAGTTCTAAATATAAGCTTATTTGCTTTCGGTAATTATTTTAAAGATATTTATCGGATAACCCGTTAAATTAACCTTTTTGATTTATATAATTCCTTCGGTAAATAAATTAATTGCTTAAGTCGTTATTTAACGGATTAGTTTTTTTAAGTAAAAGGATATTTCGGGTTTTTTAGGTCTGGTAAGCTATAAATCGTTTTAATCAAAATTAATAAAGTCCCAAATATTAAGTACGTACGCTTTAAATTGGAATTCGCCTTTAAATCGATCCCAGTTTTTAGGTCCCTTATAAATAATTAAGGACGTCGATTATTCGGTCGTTATTATTATTATTTGAAATATATGGATAATTACTATTAATATACAACTTATATCATCTTAGCAACAGCTAATCAGTTAATATATACGTAAATTAAGCGAATAAAACTCTTAATTGTCAGATATAAGGAACATCAGTTCTGTTATTCTATTAAGTTAGTTGCAGGTGCTATTGCACTTATACAACTTTAAGTAGCTTAGCTCCGGAACACATATGGGCCGATCAGTAGGTGACCTTTCCGTATATGGGGTGCGCTACGCACCCCCCAGCTAGCTGACAGATATTAAAAACCGGACTTTTAGCCTTGTTGCTTCTTGATATAGCTGAATCGTCACCATTCTTCGATGGTACATAATGTTAACGCCTTTATTTAATAAAGGATAACGCTTTTCGTAATAATATGTTATTTCTAACCTTCCTAACCGTATATTCAACTATATAACTTATAGGATAAGGTTTTTTCGGCCTCGATATTAATATATTTAATAGGGAATAAAGGGTATCTTAACTAGGATCTTAATCGGGAAGGCGGTAGCTCATTTAAAGGACTAAGGATATTAAAAAAAGCTTATAAGGTAACCTAGTTTTACATACAAAATTAATAATTAATACCAAGGCCTTCTAGTATTCGAAGTCTTCGCGAAAAGATCCATACCTTATCCTTAAGATAACTATTATCCCATTAATAAATGTTCGCCCAAAAAACCCCCCGGGCTTATCGATTACTATACGTACCGGACAGCCTTTTACTAAAACCCTAAGGGTTTCTGTCAATCCTGAACCTTTGTAAATAAATTAAGGCCTAAGCCAAGCCGAAAGCAATTAACCGTACAGGCGTTATTCGTAAACCTTTTACGAGGTAATGATGCTGCTTAAATTATATCGGAGACAAATTAATCAAGGGCTTAACACGCCGAATTATGGGATTAAAAAGCGTGGCCATCAAGCTGTAACTAAGGACTTAAACGCGTAAGGGATCATCGTAACGAAAAAGTAGGTGAAAAATAAATACACTTACCTTTAGGAAAGGACTTAAACGTGGCTTGCGTTAAAGAAAGTAAGTAACTTCGGTTAAGATAAAGACCTTAAGATTTTTACGGCTAAACCTAAAGTATAGAAAAGCTACCTAATAGTTAATAATACTTCTTATGTTAAATTATATAGTGATAACTAATTATTACCTAGGCCCATCCCGAAGCGAAGCCTTTTCGCTATAAGCCCCTAAAGCACATTAAGCTTTATAAAGCCGTATTCGGGAATTTTATTAAAGCTAAAGGCGAATTAGTTGTCGGTC
The DNA here is from genome assembly GCA_004154915.1 of Monosporascus ibericus. Taxonomy (NCBI): domain Eukaryota; kingdom Fungi; phylum Ascomycota; class Sordariomycetes; order Xylariales; genus Monosporascus; species Monosporascus ibericus. The sequence goes on along the minus strand of QJNU01000662.1, from coordinate 17,223 downwards.
TTACAAAGGAAGCCAACGCTGCTATTTACGTTTCTCAAAAAGCATCATAAGCTTCCTCTTCGCAAAAGTCCACTACTAACGAAAAAGGAGATGGGAATCGTTACATCAAAAAGGCCGAAGCTATCTTCGCTAATAATAATGCTTTACGGCGGGTAAGCGGTCGCCCTCGTAAACGCCTTATTAACAACTCGGAAACGCAGGAAAAAAGAAAAAAGGTTAAGGAGCATAATGGTACGATGGTAAAGGAAGGCCTCGATAACATCGCTAAAACGCTGATTCGCTCTGAAGAAATAGCTAAAAACGCCGGGTTAAATATAAAAATGGCTTTTAGGATCCTTAATAATACCTATACCGATAAATTCAGCGATAAAACGTTACTTTACACCGTTAAGGCTTAGGCGGTTAACAACCGCCTTACTACTATGTTTATCGGCTTAAACGATAATCTAAAGCTTTAGTAACTTAAAAGCTTCGAAGATACTGGAGATTCGGGCCGCAAGAACATTACGTAAAGTAACGAAACGGTTTTTCATAATAAAAATACGGATATTACGGATTCCTTAAATACAGAAAGTAATAAAAATAAAGGAAACAATACGGAGATAAAGTTGTAAAAATAGCCAAAGTATTAAAATAATGGAAATGGTAAAAATAACAAAAAGAAAGTAACATAAAAAGAACTTTTTCTAGTTAATATATTTCGTTATAATATAACATATAAGATTTTTAATATAACTAAGTTCCAAAAGTAATAAATCCCTATATAAATTAAGTATATTCAAAACTTATAACTTATTTAACAGTTTCTAAATTATCATAACGAATAAACTTAATAACTATTTTACCATACTTCCATTAAGCCTTTTTTTTAATTAACAACATTTTTATTTAATCACTTTTACCTTTAATCTTTTTTAAATTTTTAATACGCATCTTACATCCTTTTCGTAATTTAATTACGATATCCTATAGTAAGTAAGGATACGCCCCCTTACTTTTTTGCTTACGAAAAATCATTCGCTTAATCCTTATCGTTAATGTAAGCTTTTTTATCAAGTTTTACGGGCTCGTTAAGGTCGATTTCGCCGTAATTTAACAGGAAGTTATAAAGGCCAGCCGTAACGTAAATCGCCTTAATTATCGTATTAATACGCATATAAGGAGGATCTTCCTTAAAGATCCTAAAGGTATTTTTCCACCTGCCGTAGGTTTTCTTGATGGCGTTTCGCAACTGCGCATACCTTAAATTGTACAACTTTTCCAAAGTTTATAGCTTTATCTGGGCTTGCGCTTACTTTCGAAGGTAATACCGTATTCCGCAATACGGAATAAAGATTCGTCTGCCGGTGGCGTATCCAGCATCGCCGAATAGGTACTTCTCCTTAAGGATAACGAAATCATTACGATCAACCGCGTTATTAAATACTTTGCCGTTATTCGCAAAACCTTCCCAACCTGCCAATACGTAAGTAAATCTCTTATCGAAGTTATAAACGGTTAACATATTCGTTAATAACTTCCCTTTACGGTTTTTCCATACTTTTTGCTTAAAAGCGTCGCCTTTAATCCTAACCCTAAAGTAAAAGCCGTCGAACATTCCTATTACGTCCCCAAACCATAAAAAGAACTTCCCGTTATTTACGATCTTTCGGTAAGGGCAAATATTAACAGGCTTGATAATAACGCGTATTAATACCATAAGGGCGTTTAAAACTTCGTAAAACGCGCGATAAACGGCGTTATTACTTTTTATAAAGCGATTCGCGACGACCCGAACGGAAAAATCTTAAGCCATAATATGGAAAAAGATTATTATCTTTTTATTAACCGAAATCCGTAACGCCTTTAACCCCGTATTCGCTAACAGTTAATTACGTAACGCGTAATACGTATCCTTCTTTATTTTTATTATCCTTCCGAAGCGATTATCCGCCGAACATAACATCGAAAACATATAACTAAGGCCCGTTTGATTATCAGTATACACTTACATACGGCATTGGCTACGGCGGTAAGCCGCTGCAAAAGCAGTAGTAATGGCAACGAGCTTCCTCCGCTAACGACGGCGCGTTTTCTGTATCACCGCCATAATGTCGATCGCGAAGAGCGTTAAGAAACATCAGGAGATCACAAAGCGACAGTTACGGAGGTCTTAGTTTATGGCGTTATTAAGATATACAGCAAAAATGATAGCTTGGGGCTAGCAACAGGCTCTTACAGCTGTCCGCGCGTTATCGTTCAGCCGTTTCCAATACCTCGAAGGCAGCTGAAGCTGAAGTGGGGGATTTTCAGCATGCTGAATGAACATCATTGGTCCAGACCTGCCAAGAAGAACCAGCCATTTTCAGCCAAAAAATGTGGAGATGGCTGGTTCTGAATGACGGAACAGTTTGCTGATTCTGATTCTGATTCCCCACAAGTAAGTGGTGCTGAAAGTTTGAGAACTGGCCCATAGCCCAATATTCCCCAGGCTGTTGCAGGAAGTCCATAGCTTTGATACAGCGAAAAATACACACTTGCGACACACTTTGAGATTTCCATCATCCTTGAATGGGTCTACCCTGCATACTTTCACATACTAATAGTTTCCGGGCAACCTCATTGCTTCCTATAGGGTAGCCTCACCTTCTATCGCAGCATATCTTACATATTAACATCATTAATACTCGCGTGGCGGCTTGATGATGTTTTCGAAACTAGACGGCTCTCTTCCGAGAGACGAGCGAAGTCGTCCCTTGGGACTCCCGCAGGCTCACCTGGAGGCGCCGCATAGCTTGATCCTCGATAGCAGACGTCACCGACAGAATGTGTAGTATCGCGACGATTTATGCTAGAGAACCCCGAGCGCGGTCTCCAACATCCTCCCGCTCCACGCCCGCGAAAGCGTCGATGTCCATCTCCTGTTTAACGGCCCATGTACGAAGTTGTTCGGACAAACCTCGCGTCTGAGCGGTCAATGAAAGCGTTGGGATATGTTCATTACTATCAAGAACGCACTTAGGACTGACTCGTCCCGAAGCTTCTCGCTGAGCAGATTATCCAAACGAGGTTGTCGTCAAGAGCGGCTTCTCCCTAGCTATACTTCCGCGGCTGCGGAACTCGAAGGCACTCCAGATCCGTGAGCTCAATTTGAGGGAGCTGATCCCAGGTTGTACTGCCATCGAGGATCGACTGCGCACAGCTATTACGCTCCAAGAGTTCCCTGGACGATCCTTTGTATTGTAGTATGTATATGTTGCCTGTTTCGACGTCCTCCAACATAAATAGGCAGTTTGGTACAACTGCGAAGAGCGCAAAGCCGACTGATACGTTATACATGGACGAAAGCCCGGTCAGACTTCCAAATACTATGGTCACCACAGATATCCCATGCAGCTGCTGTTGTGGAATCCGCTGCAAGCTGGTGCACATAATTAGGTCTCAGTAATTTGGCCGTCAGTCGGTAAAAGCCATAAGGAAGAATTTTGTAACGCGGAGGGACTAATCGAGGTCCTGCAACAACGCTGAAGGATTCGTCCCACCGTATGATGACAGCCCCGGAATGTCGACGAGGGATCCAGTATAGTGAACTTCGGAGCTCCATGGGGGGTATTCGAGTGGAGAGTTGCGCCTCCCGACATAAGCTGGCGCAAATAGAAGTGACGGCAGCCTTCTCGCGCTGCAGGGCTAAGCCTAGAGTGCTTCCACACGTATCGACTGCGAACGACACTTTGCAGTCCTTGAACGAAATGTGATTTTCATCTTGACCTTTGTCAGACCTAGGTGAAGGTCTAGATCTGTTAGCTGCATCATGGCTTAGCTAGCGTTGCTACTATTGGGATGCGCTGTTCGACTGTCCGGTATCGCTTTCTCTCAGATACAGCTGTGTTATGTGTATATAAGGAGGCTTCATGACCTCTCATTCTAGACAGGACCTCTCAGGAGGTCAACCAGATAATATCCTCTTCATTCAGCCATATATGCTTCAGTGTGTGATGTCAGGGTCTCATAACCTTGAGGTACTGGGTTAGGGTCGTTAACCAAGCCTACGTCATCCTATTACATTGACCCTTGATGCTCTATAGTTTCCTCGTTCGTTTCCGTTCCCTGGAAGGCTGACCTGTAATCAGAGGCGGCTACTTAGGATATGTCTGTCTCTCGGAATTCCATTTGCACGACGCTTTGTTAGACTGCCAGTGAGGTTCCGCCAAATGCCAAGAGGTCAGGGACCTGACACTAAACTTGGTCTCTGACAGGTCTCGACCGAGGGGACTACATTTAACAGCCACAGAGATTGAATCACGGCATCCAAGGCATTGATCAAGCGGCAAGTCATCTAACGATATGCCGAGGCCTTTGCGGGTGTGCAAATCTGCCTAAGGCGCCTTGTCCTAACCATCTCCGTATGCAAGCAGAAATCTGCGTTGTCATTGCTTCGAATCAAAGTGTCCAGGCCCACTTATACAACCCTCGGCGCGCCACTTTATTCTGCCACAACCACTTCTATATCGTATTTACGAACTATCTCCCTCACTGTCACCTAAATCGTAACTTGACTCGCGAGCAAATTTCAGGCCGCCTTTCGACCAACGACAATCCAGGTTCTCGTAACAGTTATAACCAAAGTTGCGCAAAGTCGATTCAAGCGTGTTACAGGGAGTCTGGTATGATTTTCAAGATAGTCAAAGCCATTTGTCATTTTCTCGTTAGAATTACATATAACTTAGGTAGATGGCTCGAAAACCGCTTCAAGCATCCTCGCGGTTCCCGTCCTACTCAGATGGAGCCCGAGACAGGGCGAAAGCATAATAGCATCGCTCTGGCTAGGGGACTCTGCCCTTCCTGCTCACGTTTGAGACTCTCGGAACTGGACACCGGCAGGACTCTATACTTCAGCGCTATCAGTCTGCCCAACCAGCTCGGTTGCAACCTCTGCCAGTTCTTTCGCCGCCTATATGCCGAGCATCTGGAGTTCTTACTGGGACCTACTTTTGCAGAACAGCCCAACACTATTCGGCAGAAAACGTCTCTAACACACGCCATCCGCGTCGATATCCTGGAGAGGGTTCACAATGTGCCTGAACAGCATCAGCTGTACGATATCCTCGTCTTCAATGCCCGCATCAGTGATACCTGGTATGGCAACTCTGTAAAGAAAGGGCTCTTTTTCCGAGACCTACATTCCATAGATTCTAACTCCCATGAACGGCCGACTACGCAGGCATGGGATGGAGAGGCTGCGCAGCCGCATGGCGTACTCTCCAAATGGGCCAGCCTGGCGCAGGCGCGACTCTGGCTTCACGAGTGCGTTCACAAACATCCGGATTGCCAGTCCATCGTGTCAGGAACAGCCGAGGCCGGGGGATTGCATGCCACCACGCGGTTCATTGACGTTCGACTGTGGCGGCTGGTACAGCTGGACGAAATTTTCTCCGCCGCGCCCCTCGAGTTCGTCGCTCTAAGCTACGTCTGGGGAAATGACTACCAGCTGCGAACCGTGTCCGGAAACCTAGCCGCATTCAGAGTGCAGCTCCTGGGGAGTGACGCGGAGCCCGACGAGAGGCTCCCGAAAACCATTGAGGATGCGATGTTGGTGACTCGGGCGCTGGGATACCGATTTCTCTGGGTGGATGCATTGTGTATCGTCCAGGATTCCAGTCAGGATCTCACTCTCCAGTTGACGCAAATGGACATGATATACGGACTAGCAGTCGTCACGATAGCTGCGCGCGGCAGTTGCTCCTCCGATAGTGGCCTGCTGGGCATATCCGTACCTCGCGGCTACGCTGGGGGATCGGATGCCGAATTGGTCGTGAATGATGAAGTGAGCGTAGGTCTCTGGGACTTGGGACATTCTATTGAAGAGGAATACGAGGAAGAGAACGGGAAACTCGCCGACCCACGATACTACATGTGGCGCGGTTGGACGTTTGAGGAGCAGATCTTATCAACGCGTAACCTTGAGTTCAACTTAGAACGCATGGTGTTCTGGTGCGGAAGGAGAAAGTCTTGCTCAGAACGTGACTTTCCGCAATTCGCAAACACGGATATGCATAACCCACACCACTTTCGGCACGCCGTACGGAAGTACCAGAGGCATGAAATGCTTTTCCCGGACTGCATTTCCCCCGATGATGTGGCGGACGACAACTGGCTGCTGGCAAGGTGGAACACCATGCGTCAGGCTTACTCGACGCGTTCCCTGACCTTTCATGTCGACAGGAGACGGGCCATTCTAGGGACGGCCAAAGCGCTAAACAACATCATGGGTGGTGGAATTGACAGTGATGGGATCACGAGAAAGAATCTGCACGAGGAGGTGATGTGGTTCTTAGATCTGAAAAAGCACGGAAGGTAATCGTCGAAGCATATTTCTGCTGACCGGGCCGCGAAAGGGTTATTTCCTTCGTGGTCATGGCTGAACATCTGGCCAGTTGCGTGGCCAGCGAGTTGCGAGCCTCTCGCGGGTGTCTCTATCCGTATCCTGGATGATACAGAAGATGCAAGCAGCTCCGCCTTGGAGATTAAAGCGCCGATGCTCGAACTGAGGCTCGTCGAGAACTCTAGCTGCGCAAAGAACCTGGCCTACCCGGATGGGAGTTTAGCAAATATAAAACTACGACTTGATTCGTCGCCGGAAACGGGATTGGACATCGTCTGTGTCCCTATCGCTCGCGCAATTACCATTATGTGGTGGGAGCGGGAGTTATTACTCCTCCGCTGCGAAGGGCAGCGCTACACCCGCATTGGCATTGGAAGCCTCCCGGAACATGAAGCTGAGGTCTTTGACTCATTTATGAGGTCGGAGAAGGCTCAAAGCAAACGAATATTATGTCTTTAATGATGGGCATAAAGTTAACGCTTGTTGTATAGGGGAGCTGGCTATCGCTTCAGACGCTTGGTGATATATCGGTAGGATCAGGCAGATCAGTGACGTCTGTCGGGTACCAGAATCTCGGGTGCAGAAGTAAGGCTGGCATAAGCATTGTCGTATCCGTTCTTAACACAAGCCTCCGATCTTAGTTAACCCAACTCTGCACAAAGCTTACAGTTGCAGACCGGCATCCCATTTCCTTTACCCGGGTCAATTTCGATGAAGTATGACTTATTGGGACGGGGGCATTATGCAATAAACAAGGAGCTGGAGACTAAACCCTTGACATTGTCGTATGCCATAGCTATCAAACCTTCTGTTAGGTGCATAACTGTATTTACCGTAGGTGCTTATGCAGAATAAGGTCTTGCGATGGCCCACCTAAGTAACTATGCATTTACAGAGAATGCAGGATCACTTTGCGCGAAACGCGCTCGACATCTCCCTATGAGTGTGGAGAATCACGGCGTCATTCCCGCGACGCGTTTCACAGCTACGAAAAGAAATTGGCGACGAACATGCCTTCGGCCGTCATGTAAAGACGTCCGACATCCACCCATACGGATTTAATTGAATTATAATATGGCTGGATAGACCCATATCATTCACCTGGACTTTCATCTCTCCAGATTTTTGGGCCAATTGATATCTAGCTGCAGGATTTAATAGCCTAGCCGGCTCACTCCTACCACCACCACTGTCATCGGCACCATTATGTTCTTAAAACGCAAGCGCTCGGAGTCGGAATTTTCCGTCGCATCGCCAAGCGCCTTCAGCTCACCACCACGTCCCTTCGCATCATCAATAGACATATGCTTCACCTCGCCGTCGCCGACGCGGCCCCAGTCGCGGAGCATGGCGCCGTCGCACCTGCCCAGCCGCACGTTGAAACGATTCCGCGACAACCGGCCGTCCGACGAGCTCATCCACCGTAAGTTCTGGGAAGCGGTCAACCCGCCCACCAACAACCACATTTTCGTTTCATTTCCGGACTTGCTTCTCACGCGGCCCCCCTCGCAGGACGGACTCTGAACATATTGTACTCGGCGGCCCAGAAGCAAAAACAACAGCAGCAGCAGCAATGGCCCGAGGAAGCGACGACTCAGGTCCAGGCGCAACCTGAGACCCCTCGTGATAGCGGGAGCGGGAGCGGAAGCGGACAGCAGACGTCGCTGCACAGCTTCTGGGAGCTGCCCCCGATCTCGGCGGCCGTGAGCAGCGCTTCGCCGCCGCCGGTGGACTGTGTGATCTACGCGCCGACCAGCTGCGAGGACTGCGGACAGACCCTCGGCGGCGAGGACGGCGACGGGGACTCGATGGACATCGACGGCTTGGATGGCGGGGAGCAGACGAGCTGCCGTGCGTGCGGGAAGCACGTGTGCTCACATTGCTCGATCACGAACCTGGGTGAGCAGAGGCGGTGTCTGAATTGCGCCGACAAGAAGGTCGGAGGTGGGGTGGCGGGCCTCGGGTGGACTGCTTCTGGTGTCGGCCAGGGTTTATGGGTTGGCGCTTGTAGGTGACCGACGTGGTTTGGGGTTGCTCTAGGATTGCGTACTGTCAGTGATGCTAGGTCGGGTCAATAGCGTGGATTCGTCATTAGGTTGGGAGATATCTCTTTTTCCGCTTATTAGGCATTTGGGCGGAGGTCGTACTGGCTTGGGCAGGATAGAAATCTACTGTGCATGCTATACCATGATAGTAAGGGTCACCTACAGTCGCATAGAAATAGGAATACTGATAATTCTTGCTTCACTACATCAAGCGTTCCTCTATTGACTATTCTCACGCAGCTGCTAGATGCTAGGGAGCACTGTGGATGGATTGAAAGATATCTTTGCGCAATCTATCAGCCATATTAAAATTCCGTCGTGTGCGCCCAAGGCACCCTAATGACAGAGACCCCTATATCTGGAATTTGATCATACTTCTTTGTCAGGGTAGGGTATTGTCCAATAGACCAACGTAGTGCTAGCATAATGCTTCGTTGTTCTCTGTACGTCTTCCGCCCGTCAGTACAATATGTATGAGATTTCCTGTTAAGGGAATCCTAATTCGCAGGTGTCATTTGGTCTCTATTTGGAACTTCCTTCGCCGCTGTCCCGTTAAATGATGATGAAAGTTTAAGTTCAGTTCTGCTATTATGAGTCACGTCAAGTTGATGAGGCCGAGAAGGCGGGGAGTTGCAGTTGAAATCCCAAGGCATCAGAGCAGCCTCGAAAGGAGTGGTGGAGACGTCGTCCGTGTGCGTGTTAATTGTTTGCATAGGTACATAAGTATAGCACGAAGTGTCTCGTTCCAGTAGGGACGAAGCACATACGTAATCGCATAAACTGCGGAAACGCGGGGCACTTTCTAGTTCCCCAAGATATACCATCAAGATAGCGTAGCTCCCCCACCTCTTCCCTATCGTACTCTCTACCAACCCTTCATGCTTCATCGTCAAGAGTTGTACTTTGTTTTCGCATGATTTCGAAGTCCCGCAGTCGCTTCCGTAGTCCAAACTTAACGCATAGAAGCCTATCCGAAATATGAAGCAAAAAGGTACCCGAGAAGCCAGCCATGCGTATAGCTGGTACGACGGTGACCCCACCTCACTCTCCCGGCAGCTAGATAGCTTCTTGGAGGAGGTCCCGGACACTATCAACAACAACAACCTGCCAATCTCCGGAGCGAAAGTCGTCATTGCACCGTAAGTATATACAGGACGACCTATTTTGCGGTGCCATTGTTAGTGTCACGATTGCGATGACGCTGACTTGCCAACTTCACAAGTCATGCAGGCTATTCCTATTCTGGACCATGCGCAGCCTGGGCATACAAATGCCTCGACCTGAGCAAGGCGAAGCGAATCTTCATCCTCGGCCCCTCTCACACATACTACCTCTCTGGGTGTGCCCTGACCAAGTTCGCTAAATATGAGACGCCCTTTGGTGATCTGACCGTGGATGAGGCCGTCATTCAAGCGCTGCGAGACACAGGCAAGTTCCAGGATATCCCGTCGAGCTCGGACGTCAACGAGCACTCGCTGGAGATGCACCTGCCGTACATTTACAAGCGGATCACACAGACCTTTTCTTCCGAATCCGAATACCCAACCATTGTCCCTATCCTCGTTGGCGACAACAATGGCCCCGAGGAGAAAGAGTTCGGAGATCTACTGGCACCATACCTAAAAGATCCGGAAAACGCCTTTGTCGTCAGCTCCGACTTCTGCCACTGGGGATCGAGGTTCAGCTACACCGCCTATGCTCCAGAGGGCAACGTGCAACAGATACAATCGCTCACTCGACGAACAGCCAGGCCGACGAACCCCACGATCCACGAGAGCATCAAGCAGATAGACCACCTGGCTATGGATGCCGTCGAGTCAGGCGATCACAACTCGTTCGTCGACAACCTCAAACATACGAAGAACACGGTGTGCGGGAGACATCCCATCGGTGTGATGATGGCCGCGTTGGAAGTTCTGGCGAAGGAGGGGGCCCAGGATGGCAAGTACCACTTCAAGTTTGTGCAGTACCAGCGAAGCAGCCTAGTTGAGGATGTCAGCGATTCGAGCGTGAGTTACGCGTCTGCTTACGCCATTGTCTAAGATGGCAATGGTAAGAGCCAAGGGGCTGTGAATGGATGAGACTATGCTTGCAGACCCCGTTAGACAGATTAATAGTGACGCATGGGAAGACTGTGCGGACAATCGTAGTAGTTCTAGAAAGAAAAGGCTCCAGGTGGCTTGACTTCGCTATCATTGTACTCTGAGAGCGGAGCGTAAGAGGGCCCTAGTCTACCTACGCGCGAGAGTCGGCAGCAATCATCGCGCACCTCCCTGCGCAAGAAGCAGCCCAAGAATAATCTCATCCAATTTAATTCGGCTCAATTGTCATATAAGAACCGTCGTGCCTGAGCCGTATAGTTAAATCACACCCTGCGTGGTCTCAAAGCCCGTACAAGCCGAGTCATGATTTCACTCTCGTCGAGACGTATGATTCCTCGAATCTGCTCCATGGGTCTCCCCCGGCTCCAGGTTGAATTTCTTTTCCTCTTTTCAGTTACTTTGCCCCTTTCTCTTCACCCGCTTCAGCTCTGTCGCCGCCGGCTGGCTTTTCCGACTCAAACTCTCCGTCCTCGCTGGCAGCCCCCAGCTCACCGTCGTCGTCGTCCTCGTGGTCGTCGTCACTTGAGAGTAGTCCACTAGGCAGTGTGCGGCTCCGTGCTTTAGAGCTGAATAATACGCGCTTGTTGATCCGTTTCCCAAACCCCTACCTACCTATCTGTATGGTCCGTACGAGATCTGGCAATACTTTCAACCTTTGGAAGCCCTCGATGAACCAACCTGAACCAACGAACCGCTGTGCTGACCTAACCTGACCTGACCGACGACTTAGAGAAAAGTAGGGAAAACAGAAGAAAAAACAAAGGGAACGAGAGGGCCACTTCCCTGAGCGGGAGGTTGTGGGAAGAGCCGCGCCACCCTACAGATTCGCGCCCCTAAAACGAGAGATGACCTCACTCGGGTTATCGACCTTCTGGTAACCATAGTGCTCATCCGTCTCCTCCAGCCCAGCCCGGGAAATTCTGATTCGAAGCGAAGGTCCTTGATGTCTAGGCACCGCAAGGACGTAAAGCCGACTTCTGCTGTGAATCCTGCCTGCCGCGATGCAAGTGCGGCCGCGTTTAGGAACCTTAGGCGTTAGTGGAGCTAATGATTCGAGATTTGTCCCCACGTGCTAGGCAAGGGTTCCGGGACGGTAAGTAAGTTAGATAGATGGACAGCTAGATTCTCCGGTGCCAAATTGGCACACGAGAAGATAAGCGCTTTTTGGCCTGTTAAGATTTGCACCGCTGCATTTGGCCACATTCTCGGTGAGCTGGGCAAAGGAGTTTAAGAAATGGTTAACTCGAAAGGCTTCTCAGTTTGATTTTGGTCAGTCTTTTATTGCATCGTAGATCCCTCTCAGCCGCCCATGTACCGCCTAGCTGAAACCGGTTGAAATGCGCTGATCCATAATCTTAGCACTTTGGACCCGCCTTTAGGCACTTGATACGGTTTTCTTACAGCAACGCCTTTCCTCTCCGGGAGGTTTGTTACAGCAACCCGGTTCGGAGACCAATATACATTAGAAACACACGGAGTTTGGTGTCATATGCGTCGACAGTCACTTGATGCCGCGGACGTAGCCGTGCGACTATTAAAGTCGGTGATTCATGTGGCAGCACTCTTAAGGCATCTATCTGTAGCCCTATCTGTAGGTCTTGAGCATTGCTGTGAATAACTCACGGGCACAAGTTGATTTAAGTAATCACCAAATATAGAAACAATTCGCAGAAAGGGATCGCACCTCCCCCTGCTTTCTTACCGGGGAAGGGTCTTTGGGACGCTAGCAAAAGGGCTATACGGCCCCTAGGTTAGACAATTGGCCAATGAACTGCCTTTGGTAATAAGGCTTAGCTAAGTCAGCTGCTGCTATATGTACTATGTAACTTAGGGGTGCGACTAAAGTTCCCTAGACCATTTCCTCGGATTTCTAGCCCTCAGCCCCTTGATCACAATCATTGAACCGCGCAACCTTCCATTTCCTTATTTTATCAATATCGTTTCGCCTACGTTTTGCCGTGCCCCTCCGAGCTTGTTTTGTGTTTCTTAAAGCCGTGAGAACTACTGAAACACATTGTCTTTTTACTGTCCTTGATTTGGCCATCTTCAGCATTACAATCAATTGGAAAGAAACCACGCTGCTTCTACATCTCCGGATAAATCACAATGAGTGTAAGTATTTCAACTTTTCCATGATTCTTTGGTGTAGTTGCGGCTTTTCTATGAACGGAATATTTTCTGATATCTAACTTCCTGTTGCCCTCGCCCCTATCTTTCTATCGCATCGATATACCGTTGAAGGACTTTATACTAACATAATGGCACAGTACGGGTTGGTTTCCCCTTCCATCGCGCGAATCACTCCCGAGCACTACGACCGCATCATCGAGTGTCGATAGTTACTGACGTTGGGCCCTTCTAGATACGGTGGACAGCAAAACCCCTACGACCAACGAGGTGGCCCTGGCGGCAATGACTATTACGATCCCGTTGCAGGCAATGGGGGCGGTAACCCATACGCTGCTGCAGGTGGAAATTCATACAACCGAAACGACTATGGCTGTAGGTACCTGTTTCGAGATGGCCAGCGCACGACTAGGAGACTGACTCCCTGTAGCGAGCAGTGTCGAGATGGAGCCGCTCACCCAGAATTTCGGCTCGTTCAATTCGGGAAACCCGAATTCTATCCTGAACGAGATAGCCGATATCAATAAGGGGATCGAAACCATTGAGCGAAATCTTCAGCAGCTACAGACGCTTCAACAGAGATCACTAGACGATATCGATACCTCATCTTCAAATAACACCAAGCGCCAACTGGACGCTCTTACTAGCCAGACCATGGCTGAGTACAGGACTCTAACTGACCGTGTCCGGACAATCAAGAGCAACCCCGAGAGCCAGAGCAGATTTGCTGCTCAAGTAAAGCGGGTGGATGCGCGACTGAAAGACGCAATGCATGGCTACCGGCAAGTCGAGTCTACATTCCGTCAGAGGACGGAGGAGCAAGTGGCCCGCCAATACCGCATTGTGCGACCGGACGCTTCCGAGGAAGAGGTGCGAGCCGCAGTAGAGGACCAGTCTGGCGGCCAAATTTTCCAGCAAGCTCTAATGCAAAGCAACCGGCGCGGGCAAGCCCAGGCCGTCCTGAACGCCGTCCAGGATCGCCATGCCCAACTGGAGAAGATCCAGCAGCAGCTCGAGGAGCTTGCGCAGATGTTCCAGGACCTGGATACCCTTGTCGTGCAACAGGAGGCCGCGGTAGTGAATATTGAGACCAAGGCTACAGAGGTCGTTGATAATGTCGACAAAGGGAATATGGAGATCGGCGTTGCTGTCGAGACGGCCCGATCGACGCGTAGGAAGAAGTGGATGTGTCTTGGTATTTCTAGTACGTCTACATTGATATTCGCCACCAACTCGTACCCTCTGCTAATTTGCGCCGAACAGTCATCATCATCGCCATCATCGCTATCGTCGTTGCCGTCGTCGTGATGCAAAATCAGCCCAACCGCGACACCCAAGCCCCCTAGCCTGGCAACAAGCGTGAAGTTGAGGACGTTTTCCACCGCTACGCGACACAAGTCAACCTCCCAGCCGCGAATGGCATCCTGTTGCGCCCACGAGCGCACATTCGGGACCACGCGCCAGGCGATTTGTAAACCAAGGCTCTCGGTGAAGAACCCAAGACATCCCTGTTCCAGGCGAAGCGTCGTTTTTGGGGAGCACTCTACTACTCCAAATATGAGGGTCTTTGCCCTGAACCTAGTAGTTGGAAGCCTGGTCAATTTGGGCTCCTTTGGATAGAGCCTTGTATAGAGATTTAGGGATGCTGGTGGCCGCCGGCTACATTGTGGCGGATGACTCGCAAAACTCCTGGTAGAGCATCCAGAATTTTCGATACCCACCTGCATTCGCCATGCGATTTCCATTCAAGTTCGCTTCGCACTGCTTACATCGCTGTTCTCCTATATACACCTTTAACTTGGTAGTCGTGGCGTATACCCAGCATAACAAACCACCGCTTTTCTTTTACTATGGCCAGCCTTTCCTGGCTTCCGACTTACGTCGGTTAGCATGAGGGTCGGGCATTTACTCACTGGGCTTGTTAGAACTTTTGAGTTCGTAGCGATCTGAGGGCGATAGGTCGCGGGATAGGGGGAACATCGGCGCCCCTCAAAACTTGGCATTCCTTTATACTGCACTCTTCTGATCATATGTTGGGGCCGGAGCGCCAGGTTCGTACATGGAGTTTAATGGCACTTTCTTGCGGATTAATGGACCTCTTTGATTATACACTTCGACCCCGTGATTTGATCTGAGCTTGCCTTCCTTCTGTCGGCCGTGGATATCCGTTTCGCACGGCTAGGTACATAATCCGTGCAGATCACCCATCATATTCGTAGGTCGGTAAGGTTTCCGTCTCAGGTGGTGTCAACTGCACTACGAGGTAGATCTAGGAGACAGACAGCATAAATCGACAACTAGTCCTCCCGTGCTGTGGCTTCGTCCATGAGAAAATGATCGGCTCCGAGGCATCGCAATTAGATACTAACTACCTAAGCAGCTGGTGTTTCCACGCCCGGATGACTAAACCCAGCTCCGCATGTCTCCAGGAACCTTTACCATCGGCTTCCCTGCCGAGCGCCGCCGCTTTCGTCAGCTTTGTGCGAAAGGAGACATGACGAGCAAAAGCCTGGCTTGGTACTTGATCCCCTCCCGTAGAGCATGCATGCCCCTTGGCAAGGGCTGGTCGTCCAGCCAGGTGGATGGATAACAGAGGTGTTACAATGTCCTACGTATGTTTCTAGCGTAATTGGTTTACCATTCTGCCCAGCTACGGTTGACCTCATCGTACCATAGATGGCGCCCTTAGCCCCCCTTCTTGCTATCCCACCATTGCGTATCACGATCAGGGATGGGACGTGGGGCGTGCCGACGTTAGACGGCTCCGCGGCGAAGACACGGCGTTGTGCTATCCCTTTTAAGGCGGGATGGAACGACCTGTCTGATCGACCGTTACCGTTCAGCTTGCTGAACTCTAGCTACTAGCCTAGAGGACGGGTGCTGCCGACCTTTTTTAGTGGCAGCTCGACAAGGCTGTCCAGGCAGTGTCGATAATCTCATGCCTACCTACCTACTTACCAAGTTGAATAGTCATCTTCTAGGTATCGCTTCCGCACCTTCACCTTTGAATTGGGAATCTCGTTTTCGACGACGCCGGCTTCAAAGAACACAGCATCTGAGATGCCAAGCTCCGTGCGCGAACATACGGAGATACACGGTGAGACTCTCCTGTTTGCTATACTCCGGGACCATACCATATGGGGAGGGGAGGGGGAGCAGCCCTCGCCCAGTAACAATGTTTTCCAAAACGCAGGCAGGCAGTGGATCAATTCCGATTCCCCATAATCGAGTTACCAGGATGAGAGTATGATGTGAGCACTACTGGAGTACTTGTTCTATTTTGAGCAGCAAATCATACTCCATCGGGAACCCAGAACCTGAACCGCAACGCTCTTAAAGGCTTAGAGCTTATTGTAACCCTTCACATCGACGAACCCATAAAAAAAAGCAGGCCAATGATGATCGCTGCGACCTCCCGCCGATTTGTCAAAGCTACATCCGACTTGACCCTAGTTTTACCCGGGGCAGTCGCTCAGGATTTATCGGGAATTTTTATTTTTCAAAACGGGCATGGCGCAGTCGAGGCGGCGTGGATTAAGTTCTTAACTAGCAAACTCGAGATTAATAGCGTTGCGATTCAAGAACTTAGTAACCCAATCAGGCACCTCCAAAAACATCCGACAACACTACTAAGTATGAAGACTAAGTCAAACTACCCAGTCGGGTGGTATTCGCGCTTACATGTACGATACACATGCGCAATTCCTGCGTGTACTGAAGACAGTCTACGCCGATATCAGTATGGTATCGCCGCTAGCGCGCCCCCGGGTACTTGACAGGGTAGCTTTATCTTGGCCTCTTCACCACGTTCCTGCTTAGTAGTACCTGCAAATGCGCTGCCATACCTACCCAAGCTAACGATATGCACTGGCGCAGCAACGTCCGCGCGACGTAGCCCCAACATGTACCTTCTAATACCAACGTCACCGGACATAATGACCAATCGTGGAAGGAGGGTTCCACGGCATCGGAGCTGCTATCATTCGTGGGACAGCCCAGCAGGAAAAAGAGGGTTTATGCGACAACCAGCAGGCTTCCCCATTCCCAGCCTTACACTCCGGGACCCCCCCCGCTTTTGCCCTCCTCAGCTGCAACTCTCCGCTGCCAAAGCCGTCGTTCTAGATTGCGGGTTGTGGTAAGTGGTCGCTCGATCTCGTGGAAAGGAACGGTGGTGGGAACGGAATCGTCGCTAAACCTTACGTGCTCGTGCTTGGCGAGTATTCAGCCCCCCGAGCTAAACAATACCGCCGGTTTCTACTTCGTATCGTAGGCTCTTATATCTGGGCTTACCTCGAGAGGGGCGCCCTTGCGCCACCGAGTCCAGCCCTAGGCTTAGGTACCTGTGCCGTAAGCCAACAAATTAGCAAGCAAGGGACCAAGCAAGTAAGCAAAGCAGTCCATCGATCAATTCATCTTATGAATGTGTGTTGTTCTTGGTAGTGGTGCCAGCCAGTAATTGCCCCCCTGGTAACGTAGCGAGTGTCCACCAAAAACCGCACCTTGGCTCGATTGATTGATTGCCCTCCCTTGCCCTCTCCGGCTGGGTGGTCCTGACCTTTCTCATTTCTCCCCCCCCCCCCCCCCCCCC
>QJNU01000661.1:0-39979 GCA_004154915.1 Monosporascus ibericus | reverse complement strand
CCCCCCCCCCCCCCCCCCCCCCCCCCCCCCCCCCCCCCCCCCCCCCCCCCCCCCCCCCCCCCCCCCCCCCCCCCCCCCCCCCCCCCCCCCCCCCCCCCGGGTACTAATGTAGGTACACAAGATTGCTGTCAACCGGCTGATCCTTCAATCGAGATGCCAACGACATTCCAGTTACAGAGAGATTCATCCGAAGACTATATCTGAGCACAAATGTTCGCGGTGCTTCTCATAACACGCCTCGTCGCAAGAAATAAATCTAGTCATGCACTGCCTTGTGCAGTGGCCGATGAAATGAGGATTCAGCTTCTATAAACGGAGCAAAAGATTCAGCACGCTGCTGAACTGCCGCTGCGCGGACAGAAGGGCTGCTATTGCAAGACCAGGCGCCTCGGCTTACATGGTTGATTTCCACAGTTAAGTCCTCTATTCCCCCTTTATGCTCATATTCTCATGAATTGGAACATTAGAGACCACTGAAATTCGAACATGATCGTTAATGAGTGCCATCTTGTAATAGATCGAAAGTAACTCCTAGCGCCAATTAATCCAGGCAGGAATAGTCCCAAAATTAACCATCAAATGTGTACCATCGTTCCAAATAACGCAGAATCGTGGTATCGTGAATTGAGCAATTCCATACGGTTATGACTGCCATCATATAACGTCCCCGGCAATCCAGTGCATCCTCAGCACGTCACTGATCTACTCAGCCCCTTTATGTTTAAGAGGGGATCCCAATTTTCATTGCGATTCATTTTAGGGTAACCGGGCCCGCTCGACGGGAACTGCTCCTTGCTGTGGTTGTTGCTGTTATTGCTAAGTGACATACCGGCCTGAAGCATGCGGACGGACCGCTCGGCCGCGTCCTTCAAGAGCCGGTCCGTGTTCTTAATCGCCTGCTCGAGAGAGTACGGTGCGTCGAGGATGCTGGTGAAGGCCGCGACGCCGGTGTCGTAGATGGACTCGGCCCCACTGCCGATGGTGCCCGCCAGAACGATGACCTGAGCGTCGAGCTTGCGGGCGCGCCTCGCGACCTCCACCGTCATCTTGCCCCTGGCCGATTGCGTGTCCAGACTGCCTTCTCCGGTGATGACGATGTCCCACTGCTTCTCGAAAGCCCCCCTTAGACCGAAATACTCGTCGGCGGCCTCACTCCTTGGTCGAAGCTCCGCTCCAAGGAGCAGGAGTCCGGCGCCGAGACCGCCCGAAGCGCCGCTGCCGGGGGCGTCACCTATATCTTTGCCGAGGATCGCTTTCGCAGCACGGGCGACGTTGTCCATAGCTTCCGACAGGGTCTCTACTTTCTGGGGGGTGGCGCCCTTCTGGGGACCGAATACCCGAGCCACACCGTTTGGGCCACAAAGAACGTTATTGATGTTGCATATCGCCTCGATCTTGACCTCCCCTGCTCGAAGCCGTGGGTGTATGCCGCTCATGTCAATCCTGTCCAGGTTGGCGAGGCTGCCTCCTCCCTTAGCCATTGGTATCTCATCCCCGCTGGTGTCGATGAGCTTCGCGCCGAGCGCCTGGAGCAATCCGGAGCCGCCGTCGGACGTTCCGGAGTCCCCGCACCCGACGATGATTTTCCTGCAGCCCTCGTCCACAGCCGCAGCCATCAGCTGTCCGACACCGAATGTAGTCGTGACGGTAGGGTCTCGGCAATTCCTGGGGACGAGCCGCAGACCTGCGGCGGTTGCCATGTCCAGGACCGCGGAGTCTCCCCCGATCATACCGAAGTGGGATTCGACAGGCTCGCCCGTGGGACCCATGACGGTGATGTTGCGTATCTCGCCGCGCTGGGCCGCGACTAGGGCGCGGCAGAATCCCTCTCCTCCATCGTGAAGGGGTACCTTGCCAATCAGCGCGGAGGACTCGGGCAGCACTCTTCGGATTCCCTCCTCGATGCAATCGGCCACTTCGTCTGGTCCCAGACTCTCTTTGAATCCGGATGGCGCCACCAGGATTCTGACTCGGGGCTGCCTCTTGGTCGCGAGCTTAGGGGACGCCGCTTGTGGAAAGAATGGAGGCATGATGCAGGGCTGGGTTTGTGGGAATGTCTATGAACGAGATTCTCGGCAAAATGCAGATCCCTGAAGGACGAGGGTAAAGATCTATTTATCATACTGGCAAACTGGTGGCATATTGAACGGGTGGTAGGGTATCCTCCCGTCTCATTCTATTCTACCTCTCCTCCATTTTCACGGCGTGTCTGCATTTCAGCAACCAACCTTGGCTATGCGTGCGGAATGGTTTGACCATCATGCTGTCATCGCATCTGCAGCTGAACAAACCCAACGCCGACTTACGCGTTATTCCATGGCATGCCACGTAATATTTCGTATAATATTCAAGTCACGGCGCCATTTTAGCTAGCCACCCCCACTGGGCCAATCGATGTCACGCTGGGTTAGGATGTAGATATATATAGAAAATTTATATGGTATTGTAGCCTCGTCGATTTCGTTCCAGATCTATAATCTTCGAAAATCGGCAAAGTGCGATAGGGGGGAGGTACGTATCGGCAGGACGATCTGCAATGTTTCAACCCTATACAAATTCGTATGTGATTCTAGTTGGTGGGAAAGCGGCCCAGGTGGATGTAAACTAACTAGACATATTCCTGCGACTTGCACAGTAGGTCAGCCCCACAGGGTTGATATCGTCGTCAACTTTTGGCAATTGCCTGACGGGAAGGGAAGGGATCCACGTTGGGGACAGCCGGGAAGAAGACGAGAATAGAGATATACGGTAGTTGTTCGTGGCCCTAGTGCTCGTATCCGACAAAACGTGGGCGTAAACAATGTTTCAGAATGTGCTAGTCTTAAACGGAAACCAATCAGTGCTGAAGCTTCCGGTTGCCTTCTGGAACCTTTTCCTGCAGAAGCTGATTGGGTCAGTGTTGGCGAATTAAAAATGAGTATCGCTCACCTTCAGGAAATCGTCGAAGTTAACGTCTTGTCGCCTTCTAGCGGATACGTTGCGCCTCCCCCATACATTCATCATCCCGTCCAGGCTGTGTATGATCAAAGCGGACCCCCCCCCCACTGGCCTTAGTTTGACAGCGGCAAGCTGCAACTAGTCTCGCATGCCGGCTGGTGTTAGGACATGATCCCATGGTATAACAAACAAGACCTTGGAAGCCCTTATTACACGAAGCATGATAAGATCGGCAAAAGAACATGTACCTATGTGTAAGGCCCATCAGGCATGATGGCGCAGTCCCGGCGCGGCCGGCCACAGCCCAAATCAACCCCAAGTGCTGTAGACCCTGATTCTCGTGACGTGCCTATCTTAGCGTTGCAGTTGACCACAGCAGCAGTAGTATAACAGATCCAGGCGGAACCATCCTGATATATGTGTTGCAATGCTTTCTGGACTGGTATATTCTGATCGTCCTGCAAAATCTAACGGCTTGGATCGTATCGGTCCTACCAAGTTTCACTAATTTTATGCCTCCAAGACACCCCATGCCCATTCCACCGGCCCTTCTTTCTTCATTATCACACAGTCACATCAGATGTTCCCTCGGACATCGCAAAAAATACGAGCCAAGATGGCGGGCCCAAAGCGGGAGAATGCCGTCTCTGAGATATCTCCTTCCGATTCCGAGGAGACGTCGGCGCAAGAGGATATCTTCGATCCGGAATCACAGAGCGGTCACACGACCCTCTTACCGGGTCCGGATCGGGGGCGCCGTGAAACGCAGTCGAAGGAGATAGTGGTGAGCTGATTACCAACCTATGTTACAGGTGGGTGGGCAATTATCGGAGATGCGTGTCTAACATCGAACTCTAAGATATCGTGGAACGGTCCCGACGATCCAGAACACCCCCTAAACTGGGCGAAACATAAGAAATGGGTTGCCACAATCCTGGTTTCTTGCTTTACATTCATCTCTCCATTCTCCTCCACAATGGTCACCCCAGCATTGGGGGAGATTGGCAGTGAATGGGGTATACCGGACAGCAGTTTCACGGAGACGTTGATCATGTCTATCTTCCTCCTGGGTTACGCCCAGGGCCCTTTTGTCCTCGCACCCCTCTCCGAGATTTACGGCCGGGTCGAGGTTCTGCAGTACGCCAACCTCATCTACTTGGCCTTCAACACGGCCTGTGGTTTTGCGCAGTCCAAGCACCAAATGCTCGCATTCCGCTTCCTATCCGGCGTTGGCGGGAGCGCACCACAAGCGGTTAGTTTTCCCTCCAATAGTTCTTCCGGCACTTCCTGTATGCATCGCCCTCTGCTAATGCCTCTCGTCATTCCAGCTATGTAACGGGGTCCTTGCCGATGTCTGGAGGAAGGAGGAGAGGGGGCTGGGGCTAGCCATTTACGGCATGCTCACATTCATCAGCCCTTGTGTGGCCCCTATAGTCGGGGGCTTTATGTCCGAGGCTATATCGTGGCGATGGTGAGTACTAGGGGATAGATGCGGAGGAGGACGTGTCGGCTCACTCTCGTCCAGGATCTTCTGGGTCACTTCGATGTTCGACGTCGTCGTCCAAGTCGCGGCCTTCCTCTTTCTCAACGAGACTTATGCGCCCCGCATCCTGGGAAAGAAGGCCGCCAAGCTTCGGAAGAAGAGAGGAACCCAGAACATTAGAACGGAATACGACAATCCCGATAAGACATTTGGATCAATCATGCGGAGGCGCCTCATTTTGCCCTTCATTATGTTCTTCACGCACCCGGCCGTCCAAGCACCGTCATTGTACAGGGCATTCCTATACGGAGTCCAGTATCTCGTGTAAGTAGCTACGCAGGCCGCAGCCATCCGTTTCCCTCATACTCACGTATTCCAAGGCTCGCAACATTCTCCTGGGTCTGGACTGAGATGTACAACGTAGACGCAGGCATTTCAAGTCTGCACTACCTGGCCCTCTGCATCGGCTTCATAATAGGCCTGCAGATCAGCCACCCGCTAATGGACGGCGTAAGTTTCATCCTCCCCCCCAATCGCCGGCCGGACATGGAAACGCTGACGCGCCTCGAGCTCTACGCGAGGTGCAAGACGCTGTACAACGACGAGGAGGGCAAGCCGGAGTGGCGCACGCCGCCGATGCTCCTCGGCGGCCTCCTGACACCCGTCGGCCTCCTCATCTACGGCTGGGGCGCGGAGTACCGGCTACACTGGGCAGTGCTGGACGTCGGCGTGGCACTGCTGGGCTGCGGCCTCATCATCGCCTTCCAGGCCTCGCAGGCCTACATCACGGACGCGTACGGGGCGTCGCACGCCGCCAGCGCCTCGGCCGTCGGCGCCTTCACCCGAACTATGTGCGGCTTCAGCTTCCCCCTGTTCGCCCACCGCATGTACGACGCGCTCGGCCTCGGCTGGGGCAACACCCTGCTCGCCCTCCTCACCCTCGGCCTCGCCGTCCCGAGCCCCGTCCTCCTGTGGTTCTACGGCCACAAGATCCGCGAGTGGAGTAGGACAGGACTTTGAGCTGTAGATACGCATCTGCATACATCCCTGCCGCTATTAGCCTTCTTTGTTATTATTCTTAAATGTCTCTTCCTCTGAAATTATCGCTGCTGCTTGATGTGCCTGACGAAGGGTACGAGTGATGGTCAGAAATGGGAACGTCAATGTGGTATAATACGTTATTTGCATACTCTATAATGGAATTCCGCATACGAGTCTCCTCGCCAAGAGCGATCAGGGCCTTACCACCTGACGGTCATGGCCAGCGGTGTCGACGTGGCGACAGGCGCCTGGGCGTCTTTAGCTCGAGCTGTCCCCTGGAGAGAAGCTGGGGAAACCCACCAAGTGGTGCCTGCGACACGACGAAGTGGCTAAAGTGTGACCATAGATGCACCTTGAGCTGGATTGGTATTCAGCCTTATGCAGGCGCGGAACTGGGGCTGCATTGACCGTTTTAGCCAATGCTTGCAAACAGACTCGTTTCCTGTATTAAAGGGGTAAACCCGAAATCTGTGGCTGCCGGGACAGGTGACACTGGGTTATCGACGAGTTAAGCACATAAGAGCGTATGCTTATGCCGCTCTGAGTCTGGAAATGATTCGATTCTTACTTATACTTTCAGTCAGCGACCTGTGACGGCAACTGAATACTTAATCGAGTTTCCCCTTGCACCGCAGGATTATGGGCCTTATTCGGACTCGCATTTTGCATCTCGAATTCGGATGTCAATCCAATGGTACCAAGACCCACTTCACGCTCCGCTTGATGGCTCATAGCCCGTATTTCGTAGGCTTCAATTACTAGGCAGTTCAGGGTCGCATCGTAGGCGCTCTATATAGAGAACCACTATTAAGGAAGAGCCTGCTATCTACCGAACAGCTTCGACACTATTGAAAGCTCTCATCGAGTAGGTGAGGCTTCCGCTCCTTCAGATCTAGCAGCATCTCACCGAATAACCCGTTGGCCCAAGAAAACCACTGGCGGGTCCAGTCCGATACACTGAATGTGTTGATGGACTCGTGGATCAGACCCAGCCCATCAGTGGTCGACACGAGGGACTTCAGACCCGCCACGATCTCCTCGTCGTCGTTCGAAGTCAAGAGGCTCGCGATGATGGACATGGGCCACGCCTGGCCAGGACCCTGATGGGGCCCACCGATGCTGTAGACGGGTTAGCTAGGTAGGTTTACCACGGAGCCGCCGCGAGGGGTTCTCGAATCACACAACTCACCCGCTGAATACGGGACCCCAATTGTAGTACGGATTCCACTTCGAGAGGACGAACTTCCGCGTATTCTGATAGGTGGTGTCCGAAGCGTTCAGGAAGTCCAAGAGAGGGGCGCTCAGAAGGCTGGGAATGTTGGCGTCGTCCATCAAGACGCTGGATCCGTACCCGTCGACCTCGTAGGCGTACATCTCGCCGAAGGCCGCGTGGTCGACCTTGCCGTGCGTGTTGACGGCGTCGCGCACGTTCTCCGCGAAGCCACCCATGCGTCTCGCGAGGTCGGCGTCGAGGCCCTCCATGATCTCGGCGCACCGGCCCAGGTACGACGCGAACTGCATGTTTGCTGGGATGAACAACTGGAAGATGGTTGAGTCGTCCGATGGCCTGAAGGCGCTGCGCACGAGACCCGTTCCGCCCCTGATCGGCGATCCCGCCCCGCTGTTCATAAGGGTCTCCGACGCGCTGGTGTGCTCCCGTTGGAAGGTGTAGGGGGACTCGTTCACGGCACCGTCTTCGGCGTACGTCCCTACGAGGAGCCCCTCAGTTACGTTGAGGATCGTCTCGACCGCGTCGGCCCACTGGAACTTGCCGAAGAACTCTCGGTCCTGCGTCTTCTCGTAGTAGTCCGACGAGAGCTGAAGGAAGGCAGCGATCGAGTCCAGTTCGTATTTGCACTCGAACACGAAGTCCGTGTCGTACGCCGGTGTCACGATGTCCGTATCTGCGTAACCATTGTGCTCTGGAGGCAGGCCCGATTCCGCGGGAGCCTGAAAGGCGTTGCAGTATGGATTCTTGATGAGGTAGCGAGCCTGTAGGTTGATGGCGCCTCGGAAGAGAGAAGCTAATGAGTCTGTGGACTCGTTGGCGGTCAGCAGGGATTTGTAGCTGCGTAACTGGTTGGCGCTGTCCCGGAGCCACATGGCTATAATATCGCCGGTCGTGACGAAGGTGAGCTACCCCTGGTCAGCTCGATGCAACTGAATAGCACTAGAGAAGGCGCCATACTTCCTCTTCGGGATTCTCACTGGCGAACCCCTTCCATGATATCGTGGTATCGAGAGTGTTCGGGAATGCATTCTCGAATAGACGAAACAGATCTGGGTCTTTGACGATACCCTTCATCTCCTCGATGGCTTCTTCTGCTTCTGGAAGGTGGAACTTCCTGCATGACGGCTCTGGCCTTTGGAATGACAGTTGGTATTTGCCTTCAGAGAAGGGCGGGTGAGTCTGGGTCGAGTAGTCGATATAGTTGGGACATTGCGCAAGCACCCTGCTGGTCATACCAGCGGCAAAATATGTTAACAACCGACTGAAACGCATTATGATTGTCTACCTTAGTCAGAGAAGTGCTACGGGTAGGAGGGACCGGGATCCGTGAGACTGAGACTGGTATTACTCAGACGAGAGAAAGTGACCTGTCCTGGGGATGCGAGATATTTGAACTCTTAGGAACTCATATTTCGTATCATAGGGTCCGCAGATCGGCGGCGAGGCCATGTGCCTGCAGTCAAGCACATGTGCCTTTGATGTCCCCTTACCTGCACCGAGGCAGCGAATGACAATTCGTCCAAAGGTATGATCTTGGAGAACGGGGACTGCAACCCCACAGCAATGCCGGAGCACAACTTCGCGAGAATGCGGGGAAGTATACTCCAAGCATATGCATATCGTTGCGGGAGCGACAAGGTCAAGCCGACCAGCATGACGACACAGACCCCGTCTCCGCTGTGTTCCCATGGCTACTGCTCGGAATTCCCTGCAGCATAACCAGGGTTCGTAAGGGGTCTGTTTTCGAGCTTCCTGAATAGATACTGATCTGCATTCCCCGCATTCGTACCCCAAGTCACCCCTACCAACCACAGAAAAGTGACAACGGATATTTCAATCCCGTATGCTTTTGCAAAGGGGCTCTCACGATGTTGGTTCAGCGAGGTGCCCGAGCGCTAAGAAGAATAGGCATTGGGTTAGGAACTCAAGGACAGGCTGGGACCCAATATGTATACAGAAGCACGCAAGCAGACTTCGTCTTCAGAATCGAGTTCCATATAACATCTGCATATGACGAACATGTGAATATGAATCTGGCTTACACGATATGGGCATATAATATGGGACGACTGCCTATCTACAATTGAAAGTGTTTGAGGAAAAAAAAAAAACGTATCTTTCAAATGTGAACTTCAGTCTACTTATGCACGTTAGCATTGTTGGCAGCACATTACGAGACGAAGATGGGTGTTAAAGGCCTATAACAGGAACATGGCGTTCCAGTATGGGTAAGGCATCTATCGTGGGAAAACTTTTCAAGCCACCAACCATTATGGTGGAATTAGGACCCTCTTGAAGTATTCAAAAGGGGTCGAACCGCGCTTCATATATCCGCCTCAGATATTCGCGCCTCATCGAAGTATTCAAGTGTCCGTGTTAACCTTTTGTGGCAACCCCACCGATAATGTTCCCCCAAAACTAACTAGGTGCTTTGGCAAAGGCCGCTGGTATCGCTAATATCCTACCACCACCATGACGGATATCAAGGCTATATACCTGAATGGGGCCCCTCTCACCAGCGCACACAAATTTCCCGAGCTTAGCGTTAACCTCAACGGTTGCTGTCGCTGCCTACATAGCCATACTTTAAAAGCTGAAGTACTTCCCTTGTTAATGATTTTCCGGAAGTAAGGATGATAGTCGGTGGGGCGGCCCAAAGGGTTTAGCATTGACATGTTAACGATTTGACGAGGCGCGAATAGCCGGGACGCATATATCCACTTCAAGATTTCGTTCGTGATGGTCCCCCTTTTCCCCTTCGATCTCACTTTCGAACGCTCTTCTTGCTCCTGTCGACTTTCCTGTATCCGGGCTAGCCAAGCTTGAGCAGTATACGGCCTTTGTCACATCGGACTTGTCGTTGAAGCCTTGGCGTCTTCGACCAGCTTGTGAATTGCAGTGGTGACGATGGCGGCAGACGCTATGCAGAAATACTCGTCGGCGGTCTCTTCAAGTTACTGCTCCAAAACATTTGGGTCTCCTTGACCTAGTCATAACGTCATCACGACATCTACGAGTAGGGCTTACTTTAGTTCCGCCTTATACTTCACGACTTGGATAGATATCACCATTTTCTTAGTCTATTGAATTTTCGCATCTCTCCTCGCGCAGTTGGAGATCTGTAAAGTGAGTCAATCTGCCTTCAGACACACAGCCGCATCCAGATCAGCGGGGTGTAGAACCCCATCCCAAAAGGCCACGCAACGTCGCCGGCGAGGTAGACTATGTCCCTCACCCGGAGAAGTCAATCCCAATCTCGCCCTCACGGAAAGCGATTCAGCAAAGCATTATCAACCTCTACTGCGGGAGCGCGTCAGAGAAAGACATGGGCGTGTATGCTGAACAAGCTATATACGACGATCCGTTCAGCTATTGTGACACGAGGTATCCTCCCTATGAGAAATTGTCTGTACAATAGGGGCTCGCCAGCTGAGTCGTTGCAGATATAGGATCGCCGGGTAATGGTACGGCATTCCGACACTGTTCCCAAATCCGAGACCTTAGCAACGGGGGTCACATCGTCTACGCCGGGCGAGCTTGTGTGGAAACAGCGGCAGCAGTACATATTTTCCGGAATCCACGTATCGAAGACCGCGGATACTCTCATCTCATTAAAGCTCGAGGGCCAAGAGCCCAACGAGAAGGTGGTCTACTACAAGGATATATGGAACGGGAAGGATTATTCTCACGAAGGGCTGGTGATGCTTATGAAGAAGTTGAACGAGTAAGCCTCAAGTGGAATTCTGAGCTGGATGCACGCCATGCTAAATAGAGGGTTAGGGACAAGCTGACGTTTATCACGAAACCCACCCCAGTCGGTGTGACCTTTCTGAGTAGAGGTGAAGGAGGCGCATGGTGCTCTAGCTCGGCGATCCGGTGTCCTCTAGGTTGGCGTGAACTTGTATATGAATGTCCTGAGCAAGCAGCTGATCCTCTGAGATAATCATGTTGAATACGTAGCCGACGTTCCATTCTTTGGGGACAGAACCGACGTCCGGGAATATTGTTGACTGCATACGTATTGACTTCCAACACGGTCTTTCCAACTGTCGTTCATGTGGCTAATACCGCATGATTAGGCATAACATCTGCATTCATTTGTAAACTCTAGAAGCGATCTGGCTTGTACCTCTTTAGCCGGAATTCAGATATCAAAGTTGCCAAGACCGCGGTAGACCACATTTAGCATCCTCAGTACGGTTCCCGACGAGCCTGGCCAGCTTCCGATATCCGTCTCTGGCCTGCCAGCGTGGGATCCCCAGTTAACTCACTATACATACAAGCGGTTATTGGCGAATAATTACACACCAAGTACATGTGTATTCCGGTGAACTGCACGGCGCCGCTATGTTAGATAAATACTATGTAGGGTCAGAATATATTTATATTCCTTGCCAATCTCTTCGATGCTGATTTCCATAATGCGTCTTGCTGCCTTCTTCCGTCTGCGCTTAGCGGTTCTTTGATTTACAAGCAACATCATTCGGCGAGTGGTAGTAGTGACCCACATGCTTTGGGATCACCTGTCGCCTATTATTTGAGACGCAAGCTCTTCTTTCACTTTATCAAGCTCTTGCCCATAGATTGTGGTGAATCATGTTGCTCGCTTGAGGTTATATGTCTCAGTCGTGGTGATCGAGTGCTAAGACAGCCGTCATGGCGCCCTTCATCAAGAGCGCACCTCGGTCACGGCGCATTGTTGCCGTTCTAGCATTCGCCGTTCTGGCTTATGTTCTCATAGTCGCCTTAACTGCCAGAAGCATCAGGGGGCATGTGGATGTTCTGAGTTACGTCGACCCTCTCATCGGCACTGTAAATGGGGGTAGGCAAAATCTGACCACAATGAAGGGTTCCCAGCTTTTGCTAACATGTTAGGCCATGTCTTTCCCGGCGCTACCTTGCCTTATGGTTGGTAGCCCCGAAATTAAACCCGAGTGGAAAACAACTAACCAAGCTGATAGGCATGGCAAAGGCGGTGGCCGACGCGAGGAACCATGCTGAGAATGCCGCCGGGTTTGTGTCGGATGACTCCCACATTCTCGGTTTCTCACATTTACACGATTCCGGTAAGCGATCCAAGCTGCGGAAACCCAGACTCTGCTAACAGCGTCGGTATAGGCACTGGAGGGGTGAGTCGTTACGACTCTCCATCTGAGCTGTTCTAAATCATCACAGAGCCCTTCTTTGGGTAATTTCCCGCTGTTTCCTCATCCGGGCTGCCCAGAGGATGATTTTGCCCAATGCAAGGTCCTGGGGAGCTTGAGAAGCACGCCGAGGATCGAGGGCTCGGTTAGAGCCCGACCGGGGTACTTTGCTATCGGTCTCAGCAACTCGGTCTATACTGAGATGACGGCGACAGCACATACCGCTCTTTACAGGTTCAACTTCCCGGCGAGCGAGGAGGTCGAATCGGACGGTGTGCTGGTGCCGAATAACCCACTAGTCCTGATCGAACTGACCGACCTTGCCAATACGCGCACTGGAGGTTATCTCGAGGTATTTCCGGACTCAGGTAGAATGGTAGGGAATGGAACATTCCGCCCTTCCTTCGGGACGGGTAATTACAAAGCCCATTTCTGCGCCGACTTCCAAGGAGCTGTGATCCGCAAGAGCGGTACCTTCACTCAAAAAGAAGTCAGTGAAAGAACGAAGATGTTAGACGAGAGGACCCTTTCTGGTATCTCCGCCGGAACTTGGATCCATTTTGCCCGCCCCCCCAACAACCAGATCATGGCTCGGGTCGGTCTCTCCTTTATGTCGGTGGATCAAGCTTGCAGGAACGCCGAACAGGAGATCCCGGATTTCGGCTTTGAGGCGGTGGTTCAAGCGAGCGAACAAGCGTGGAGGGAAAAGCTGTCTGTTGTGCAAGTCGACCCCACAGGAATGAGCCGAGACCTACTGAAGACGTTCTGGTCCGGGCTTTACCGTGCGATGCTTTCGCCGGAGGACTACACTGGGGAGAACCCGTTATGGGACTCCAGCGAACCATACTTCGACTCCTTCTACTGTATCTGGGACTCGTTCAGGGCGCAACACCCGCTACTGACGATCATAGATCCAGAGACGCAAACGAGGATGGTGCGAACATTAATCGACGTCTACAAACACGCGGGGAAGCTGCCCGACTGCCGCATGAGTTTCACAAAGGGCTACACCCAAGGCGGATCGAACGCGGACGTGGTTCTGGCAGACGCATTCGTCAAGAACCTCACCGAAGGCATCGATTGGAACCTCGGCTACGAAGCCGTGGTTTCGGACGCTGAAGAGGAACCAGAAGATTGGACTGTCGAAGGTCGCGGCAACGTGGAGAGCTGGCATAAGCTTGGGTACATACCCTCCGACGACAAACAAACCTTCGGCACGGGGCCCAAAACGCGCAGCATATCACGCACGGCGGAGTACGCGTACGATGACTTCGCCATCGCGCTTATGGCGCGAGGGCTCGGCAAGACGGACGACGAGAAGAAGTACCTCTGGCGCAGCAACAACTGGAAGAATTTGTACAATCCCGAGCAGGACGACCAATATCAAGATGAAACTGGGGCGATGGTAGGGAGTAAATTCAAGGGCTTTCTACAGCCCCGGCTTCTGAACGGCAGCTTTCACTACCAGCACACGCGGCTCTGCAGCCCTATCTACGAGCAGCACGTCTGCTATTTCGACACGAGGTACGACACGTACGAGGGGAGCCCGTGGCTGTATACGTTCTACGTGCCGCAGGACATGGCGTCGCTGATCTCGGCGCTCGGGGGCAGGGACGCCTTCGTCGAGCGGCTCGAGTACTTCCACGCGTCGGGCATCCAGTACATGGGCAACGAGCAGGGTTTCCTGCCGACGTTCCAGTTCCACTACGCGGGCCGGCCGGGCCTCAGCTCCTACTGGGTGCGGCAGTACGTCCCCGCCCAGTTCAACAGCAGTATCAACGGCATCCCCGGCAACGACGACTGCGCCATGGGCTCCTTCGCCGCCCTCGCCTTCATGGGCTTCTTCCCCGTCGCCGGCCAGGACGTCTACCTGCTCACGCCCCCGCTGTTCCGCGAGGTCAGCTTGCGCACGCCCACGGGCGGCCTCGCCACCATCCGGAACATCGGCCACGGCCCCGCCGACGCCATCTACGTACAGAGCGCCAGGCTCAACGGGAGGCCGTACACCAAGAACTGGATCACGCACGACTTCTTCTACAACGGTGGAGTTCTGGAGTTCGTGCTGGGGAGGCGGGAGAGCAGCTGGGGCACGGGGGACGAGGATGTGCCGCCGAGTCTGTCCACGGGTTTGTGATAGCGGACTCATTCATGCGTGGGAGGGTGTGTTGTAGTATATTAATGAGCGCATATCAGTACATATAAGATCACATGAGAAAGTCGTTCTTAGAAAGGGCCTCATCCTTCCTCCTCGACATTGTCCTCCTCATCATTGTCATCGTCGTCCTCGTTGTCATCGCCCTCATCGTTATCGCCCTCACCGTCGTTTTCTTCACCATCGGAGTCGCTATCGAGGTTCGGATCAGGCATGACAACGCTATTCAGAAACGTGATCTGCTCGAGATCAGCAATGCGGAACATAAAATTTGACGTCCTCAACAAGCGAAGGGGGACCCACAAACGGGACCATCGGCGTTATAACGGCCATGATCTTATCCTGCGCATCCTCGCTCGTAAAGACGGAGTCGTCTATCTTCCTGACGACGATGAAATTCCGCAACTTCAGGAGCTCGAGGTCCCGGTGCTCCGGATGAAATCCCTACGTACAACCGCATTCAGCATTATTATCATAACCGCCGCCGGTAATCAGAGCCCGGTCCCGGGGGCCCCGATCAGAAAAGAAACAGACGCTTAGAGACGGGCTTGGAACGCAAATTACGTAGATACGCAGATATCACGCACCTTGGGCCTCGTCTTCAAGGCGTTCTCCTGATTAGCGGCAGCGAACGCGGCGATCGCGGACCGCTCGTCGCCCGCCTTTGCGCCGGGCAGGAAGGTGCGCCGAAAGGCCGGGTCCAAGAGCACGCGGCGCAGTCGGTGCGGGCGCTCATCGATGCTCGCGCGCAGGCGCGCCAGCGCGCCATTGTCCGGGTGCCAGAGCCCGCCGCCCACCATGCTGCGGCCCCCGGGCTCCAGGTGCACATAATAGCACGCGTACGGACCCTTGCGACCCGTTCGCGACCTGTGTGGGGTGCGCGGTTAGTACGGTTCGGTTGGTTACGAAGTAGATGAATGTCCCAGGATCCGGGCAGCCAGCCCTCTCGGATGAGACGAGGGGCTTGGGGTGTGAAGCGTACGTACCAAGCAGCCGAGTAGTGGGCCTAATTAGAGGAAAAGGTCGTCTGTTAGTAATATACTGAATATCGAAGCGGGGAGCAGGCACATCAGGGTACCAAAGAAGGGGGAGTCCCCAGAATTACTTACCTTGTAAGGTGTCGGGTCCTTGGTGAAGCGGATGTCGCGGTAAATGCGGAATATGACGTCCTTGAGGGGCAGCTCGGGGATTGTGTCATCGGCCTCGGCAATCCTCTCGGTGAGGGTCTCGACGAACGACTCCCAGTCTTTAAGCGAGCGCCTGTATTCGGGATCATGCACTACGCGCCACCAGGTCAAAATCGACTCTTCTTCTCCCCTCCTCAGCTTGTCTAAAGCCGGATCTGCCGGCTTTGCTTTAAATTTGAATACTCACTCTTGAGCCAGCTGCGCTTGTTATTCGCCTTCAGATCCCTGAGGAACAGCAGCGTGTTGGGATGGAGCCGCGCGTCCTCGTAGTCGACGCCGCCTGTGTCCCTGAGCTGCGGCAGCGGGATGAACGTGACCCTACCATCTTCATCTTCGCTCCCCTCGCTGCCGTCATCATCATCGTCCGTCTCCTGCCTCTTCGGCTTGGCGGCGGAGGCCTTCGAGCCCTGCCTGTTAGTCTTCTGCTTCTTCTCCGCCTGCTGCTCCTTAGGCGGTCGACCGCGCCTCTTCTTATTGGGCGGCGTTTCAGGGGGCGACTCGTAATCGTCCTCGTCTCCCCCGTCCCCGTCGTCTCCTCCTCCTGACTCGTACTCGTCCTCACCGTCATCACCGTACCGAACCTCCTCCTCCACCTTGCCTTTCTCCTTCCGCGGGGCCTTCTTCCCGCGCGGCGGCGGGAGGACCACATCGGATCCATCGTCCGCGTCGCTCTCCGGTCCGAAGTAGGCGCTCTTAGTGGCGGTCGAGCGGACGCGCTGCGAGCGCCGCCGCTCCCGGGAGGAGGAACCGGTCGCGGGGGCCGCCGCGTCGGCCTGGGCTATCTTCCTGGGGGGCATAGCCCGGGGGGCCCGAGTTGGATCACGGTTTACAAGAATTTAGGGTCTTTGGTAAGAAAAAAGACGGAGGGTGAGATGGATGCTAGTGAGGATGGATAGGCGAGTGCCTGTATAGATGCTTGTAGGCTTGGGGATGGAGATGACGACATGATTAACCACGCGGTTGGCTTTGTTCGCGGAGTGGGGCAGATTGAGGCGCGTGGTCACGTGATGCATTCTTCGAATTCCTGTTACTTCGACCCCTTGACCGTATTGGTTGGCTCGGGCTGGAGACATCTAGGATAGGTACCTGTCTTGGCAGGATTCCAGATGCTCTGGTGCAGGACTGATCCGTCGGACCCTGACGCATTCTATCGCTGTTTTTCATCCTCGAAGGACACTGTCTGCTCAATATCGCCTTCTCGTAGGCAGTCCCGTATTTTTATGCCGCAAAACCTATAGGGATCAAAATCTCGCTACGAGCCGTTGGCTTGCTGCCATTACAATGTACCCAGCCGCTCGGTGACGGTTGGAATATACTCTACCATATCATCGCCTTCGCTTATATTCCGAGTATAGCGCCTAAAGATAGATGATTTCTTTTCGCCACGTATATCGCATTTATACGCTCCAAGCATTACTATATGTTGTGCATATCATGCACCTATACATTTTATAGCCGAGGAAACCCCTCAGAATATCATCGCACGCTCGTCTGGTGCAGTCATATTCCCGAATGGTCCCAACAGTCCAGAAAACCCTACGCATGAATTAGCAGCGCTCGATGGGACCAAAAGGTCATCTTCGGGCTCCAAACTCATGGCCAACGCTAAGTGGCTGGCCGAAGACGGGCTGGCCGAAGACGAGCTGATCAGGGCCTGAATTAGGCGCAAACCGCCCGAGGAGTCCGGTCATGGGGTTTCTCCAGAAGATCTGCGTATCCCTCCAACCCGCTACCGATGACCTTGACAATGTCAAATATATGCGAGCCTTTGAAAGTCTCGGCCCAGAGGCGGATGACGGCCACAGCGAGCTGCCGCAACTTTGTCCCATCATTGGCGGCTATTTCTGTATTAGCACCTGGGTGCCCCGGAGGCCCCCCTGAAAGAGACGGGTCGATCGGCACGGCGAACTCTGTTTCGTCCAGCATGCGACGTAGCATTTCCAAGAGACTTCGCTCCTCGGACGACGGAGGAGGATCCGTCGTCGGATTAATGGCCGCCAGTGTCATCAGCCATTTGGAGAGAAGGATAGCACATTCAAGATTGCACACTGCGGACGTCAGTAAGAACACCCATGACAATAGTATATCGGTACTACTTACGTGAATGCTGCATACTCCATTCAGAGGCCTTCCGCCTCGCCACATAATTGACACCTAACTTGACTAGCATAGACAGCGCGTGGATCGCCTGAAGGACGGCTCTATTGAGCCGCACGCTCCTGACCAAGTAGGGTGCATCACCGAAAGCCTGTGCAATCTGGCCTGCATCTCTTGTCTCCAGAGTCCTACTGGGGTTCAAATCGGTATATAATCGGATGGAAGCCAGCCTCCAGAGAGCAGTCGAATTGTAAGCAACGGGCCCCACTGGAAAAGCCTCGCTAGGGGTCTGCTGATTGTTCTCCGCCATTCGTGCTTGGTGTTGCTCAAAACTCATCTGCCAGATGCGTAAGGCCTGGAAACAGTCCTCAACGTCGTCTGGGCGTAGTCCACGTGGCGACTCGAAAGAAGGTACCGAGGTGAACGAAGTCTGTTTCAGAAGGAAAATATGTTGCAGTAGTGCGTGAATAAGTATGTAGTTACCGAGTGACGACATGTATGGTGGTGGCCCCTGGGCCGCCCGGCTAAAGAGCCTCGAAAATGCGTCTTGGAGGCAGATATCCATGGTCGGGAAAGACTGCCGGGCTTCTTGCCACTGCCATGCTGTTTCTGCCCTCCACATTTTGGAAGAGTGCGGTAAGACCAGGTTAAGTTCCGAGGTGAGCAACAACGGGGGCATGTTGTAGGCAATGCTGCAAATGTTGAAGAAACAATACGTGATGAGTTTGGTTCTGTTGGCGCCTTCTATTCGGATCCATGCCTCCCAATCGGCAGTTTGTGTGGATTCCGACATAAAACCCTCCTCGCGTACAAGTAGGGCCAAGTGGCTTTGCAGTGACAGAGATTCATGCAGTATCACTTTCGCACCCCAAAGACCGACTGCGAAGAGCAACAAGAGAGCTTGAATAGTCTCCATTCGGGCTTGAGGTGTATTGGGAGAGCTTAGATTCGGAGTCAGTCATGATTATCCTTTCGAGAAATGGGGCGAGCTAATGCTTCTTGGTTCTCTTACTAGGGTTCCCTGTGGGTATCTTGTGTCATTGAACGTTCTTGCTGAACTGAGCTGAAGGAATGCCTATATCCATGACTTGGAGAAGGGCGCGTAGAGTGCGGGCTATACGCAGCCAGCGTGGGTAGTAGGCCACGGAGTTCATGGCTATGGCGCCGTCGAATTTGTTCGAGGGCAACCGCCCTAGCCGCATACCATAAAGCGTTACTCCGGTGGCTCTCAAACCTATACTGGGCGCCAACAGCCAAAATTGCTAATAATAACTCGGGAGAGAGATCGGCCGCCACCAGCGTAGGCAAATGCAAGATCGGGAAATGCTCATTGAAGCCGTTGACATAGCCGTCAAGGAACCGGGTGAGAGTGTGTCGTGAAGGGAATACAAAATCGTTCGGTAAGACGGTCGAAAATTCGTCTAATCGTGTTTTGATCACTGCATGTTCCGTTGCTGAGACTATTAACGGAGGCGCTCTAGGGTCGTCATGCATTCGACCGCCGCTATCGGACGGATCTCTCACCTCTGGGGCCAGGGAGGGGAAACGGGAAGGAAATTGGGAAGAGGGTTTTGAAGGACCCCCTCGCTGCATGTCTGAGTGAAGGCGAGGCCATATGCTCATATTCCCGTCTGTTTCGAAGGCCTGGGGAAGAAAATGGGATGAAGTGTTAAACTCGTCTAAAAAGAGGTTGTAGTCATCAAAAGCCGGTTGTCCCTGCTGGCCAGGATAATCCAAGGACATGGCGGTGTCCGTTTCCCGTCCACGATCGCCATATTGCATTGCCTCGTAAGGTTTGATGCGTGGCATGCTCGCCGCTGGTTGTCCGAGATCCGACATCATCGGCTGCATCGAGTTAACCTCATTTGCCGAAGCGACCCGCGTGGCAGCATCGGACAAGAGGTCGAGGTTGCAGGCTGCAACCCTCGCAGGCAGGCGGAGATCCCGCCCGAGGGCTTGACCGCCGACGGATGGCATGGAGTCTGAATGGTACGACTGTGGTTGCGGCTGGGCCCGGTGAACGCCCATGATCTCAGAGTCAACATGATTCAGGGTGGGTAATGGCGCTTGAACAGTCCCGGCTGACGACTGCTTCCTCGGCCGGTTCCCATCCTTGTGAGACCCTTCATTAAGATGGACGAGTTTTTCATGGCGGACAAGGAGATCTCTGATGTCCATATAAGCATATTTTCCGGCAAGTAAGAGTGAGAGGTAAATAAGTCATCGATGCTCTAGTAAGGGTGACATTAGAAGAATATAGGTATGGGCTGAGGGGGGAACGAGTGGAACCGAACCCAAAAAGGCGACGGATGAGCAGCCAGATAAATTCGTATCCCAGAGACCCCCACTCCGCTGAAGCATATGAACAGAGAAAATGGAGGTTAAGAAAGAAAGAAGAAAGAAACTGACCGGCGACCAAATGTCTTTCCACACCGCGCCCAAGCGCAAGAGAAGGGTTTCTCCTTTGTATGGGTTCTCTCATGTCGTTGAACGTGCTCAACGCGCCTAACCAGAGAGTATAATGTAAGCTTAATTACCCACGAAGGGGACGGAGCGCGGAGATCCCATTGTCTTACCTAAAACGTTTACTGCAGTACTTGCATGGTAGAGTCTTGGGTTTCTGTTGTCGGGCCTCTCCGTTCTCATCGGCAGTGCTAGGTACACCCGAGCCCTCTATGGACTGTACCGACTGCATTATGGGAAAGCTGATCGTAGAGATTAAGATATATGGAAACTACCAGTGACAGCTACGGCTGTAATGTAGTGACCGAAGTCATGCGGCACGAGGAGTGGGGGGCGGAAGGGGGGACGGAGTCAGGACTTGGGTCGCATCCCTAAAGAGAAACGTTCTGCGGGGTGGATGACCGATGCATGAATTCATGGAGGAGGTAGTATTAGTAGAGCGATATCGAAACCGGCATTTGTTGCTGCTCTCCGCCGCATCTGTCCGCTCATCTTCTTCAGGGAAATAAGCCTAAACTAAGTCGAAGCCGTGTTGTTGATCACAGAAACCCTCATCGTATCTGAGCGGCAGTGTAGGAGGCTTGAGACCGGTGGGTGAGATGACCCATTCGCAATCACGTTCGTATATATCTCAGAGTAGCGCCCGCCAAGCCAAGACTTGACGGGACGAGCGCAACTGCTGAGTTTCCAATAGAGTAGAGCCTCCCGACTGGAGGATTTATTGGTTGCTGTAGGCGTCGACGTGGAGAAGCCCTGAGAAGCGAGGCGCGTGGTGTGGAGACGTATCGACAGGACGTCAGTGAATGGATGGATCGAAAGATGGTTTTCGAGCCACCAAACAAAAGTAGCACAGCATGTACGTATGAACAAAGCCCAGAGCTGATATCAAGGTACCTTGGCGAGTAAGGCTCAGATAGGAGGGGGATCAGGGGGCTCTACGTATATGTGTATGAATTCGGGGTTTGGAGCAACACGTTATCTAAGAGAATGAGGAGTGCGGTGTGGGGATAATAGATTATCAAGAGAGTGAGTGATGCGGAGATGGGGGGTTGAGCCGGCACGGGGTAGCGAGAACCAGGTCAGGCTATCAGGTAAACAAGGCGAAGCAGCAGGTAGGTTGGATCAGAAGCGAAAAGTGGCGCCAGCTGAGCCCAGCAAGTGGGAAAATTAGGTAGATTACGGGGCACGTCGGTAGTTCAAGGGCTAATGTTAGGCTTGGTCGAACTCATACATGAATTTAGAGTTGGAGTTGGTCTGGTCTGGCGTAAGGAGCTACTCTCCTGCGGAATGCTGACAATCTGTTCTTTCGTCGTGTCAGATTGGATCCGGGGCTTGAGAGTGACGCAGCGTACACTCCTCACTATGCTGAGAACACGAAGAACAGAACCAGGAATGGAGAGGCTGCTTCATAGACATGCAACAATAGACAAAAGGGCAGGATTGGAGAGGGATTGGGAGAAGGTCGGCGTTATCCTGTACGTCTACCTATGTACATACGATACCTATGATGGCATGGGCATATATATGCACGCATCGCGCATATCCCTAAGGCAGTTCGGCGATCGCACTTGCCTACATGAGGCAAGGGCCCCTTGAAGTTAGGATGTGTAGGAACAATTACAGACTCATCCGCCGGTCTAATATAAGCCAACATCACATCTATGATCATGCAAATGCGCCCGGGCTTTCGAAGGTGAACTGATTACCTACTATCTATTAGTAGGTAAGTTCAATATTGGCACTAGCGCGGGTCTCCGCATTTGGAGAAGAGGGGGACGAGTTTTGTAGTCTGGAGATTGTGGGGGCGGGGAAACCAATCAGTCTTTTTCCCCGACGTCCTTTTCCAGCCAGTCAATTATTATTATGTAAGTCATCTATCTACCTAGGCAGAGTTCCAGTCGGGAAAGATAACCCCAGTTTGGTTTCCGAGTGTTGAGTATTGATAGGCTGGAGGCTTCTATAATGCTTTTTATACCTTACCCTAGGTATGTGAGTAGCATGTATATACGTCAGAGCGAACCAGCATGCCTCATCTTTATTAGTATCATGCCTGTAGTCATGTGAAACTTGCTCGAGTGTTCTGCTCAT
This sequence comes from Monosporascus ibericus, assembly GCA_004154915.1. Taxonomy (NCBI): domain Eukaryota; kingdom Fungi; phylum Ascomycota; class Sordariomycetes; order Xylariales; genus Monosporascus; species Monosporascus ibericus. The sequence goes on along the minus strand of QJNU01000661.1, from coordinate 18,156 downwards.
ATCATGCGAGATCCTGGTGGAGACTCTAGACTGTCAAAGTACGTATACTAAGATGGATATCCTATTATATCTGGTCATTACTTGACTGACCGCAACCGGTTAAAGTTCTATGGGATTCCAGGGGTTTGGCGTCTTGTTTCTATGCCATCCACACATCATCAGGCCAGTCATTCTTCGTGCCAGAGGACTACTCCATAATCATGGATGACACCTGAGTAGAGATATCCACCATCTTGTATGTTAGCTAGCCGGCTAAATCTTTGAAAGAAAACAAGAAAAAGCTAGAGGGGAGTAGTAATATCGTATGACTCCGCTTGGGGCCAACCGACTCCTGCCGGTCCGATGGATGTTCCCTCGCTTCGGTTAAGATATAGCTCCTAATCCACCATATGTCAAGCGAGCTTTTAGGAATCACGGCCGGATAAGATGAGATCGCTCCAGCTCTTAAGAAGAGGCCGGTGGGGGAATTCGGGACCTTTCCATGTCTTCTTATTGGGCTGGATTATATCTAAGATGGACGACGGTGGATCCCTTCAAACCTGGGGGCTAATTCTTTTGACCTCGGTGCGACTCAGGACGACCCGGGAAAACACCGGATTCGTACGGAATTCAAGGGGGTCGAATAGGTGTCGAAGGGGCAGGTTACCTGCAAATCCAAGAGTCCAAATACAAAAGCCCGATAGGGATGGGGATGGAAGGTATCTTAAGAACGTTTTCATAAGAGCGTACTAAAAGAGCAACATGCCGTGCAGACACCTGAAACAGCAATATCGGATGCCGTTTCCATTGGCGGATAGATACTTTGAGCTTGTGGTCATGCCCGCTAATTGCAACTCTGGCATCTCATGTCGTCAGGAGGTAAATATCCCGACCGTAGGCATTTTGTGGAGTTGGTTGGGGGACTCGGGGAATAGACCGCGGAAGCATCAGCTGACTGCGAGTAAATGCGGAGTACACTTGTAACCTTGACACGTGGTCAATGCAAAGGCGGCACATCTGCCAGTCATTATCGACTTTCCAGCTCTTTTATCCAGCATTTTCTGTAGCACTCGCAGACTGTTGCTCAGGTGGACCGTCCCAAATGAAGCTCTGCCACCGCGACCGCTAAGCTCAATGGAAAAGTTCGTCGCTGGTGCCATTGCTCAATCGACGGGATCCCGTAGTTTAAGCAGCACGGCGGGTTCAGCCGACGAGGGGATCCGGTAGATTCTACTGACACGTTGCATCTGCCGAGGGTCACAATTGGGGGATATTTCTCCTCCGAGGAGCCTCAGAGGGGATCAATGCTGCATGACAATTCAAAGAGGGTAAAGACTAAAGAGCCGCACGGAATACGTTACACAGACGTGTATAGGTTGGCCACTCGTCCTCTGTAATGGTCGGTACTCCCGCCCCAAAAAATCTTCTATAGGGTCATCCGCGGCGGCTGGTTTCTTCTCGGTGAAGTGGAGTTGCAATATGCAAGGATTCCGGAAGACAAGAGCGGGCGAATGGCCAGCGGTACGGATGAATTCAAACTTCACCGCCAAGGCTGTTGACATAGAGACAGATGAAGCTCAAGTTCATTCCCATCGCGGAGGTGAGTCCAGAAGGACGATGGAGTGAGTTGTTGTTGGTCACACCCCACACAATTGTCTCCAACACGTCAGACACCCATCAAGCCAGAGATGATGATGTAACGATTGTATATGGTTTTGAGCTGCTGAAATGTCATTCATGAGGGTGGCGCGTGCTCTGATCCTAGCGGCAGACACTTGGGCTCGCGACGTGATACGTTGCAACGGAACTACTACAAAAAGGGAAGATGGGCTGGAAAGACGCCTCTTAAATATCTTCATCGTCTTGGCCACCCAAGGGGGGAGGGGGAGGAGGCCCGAAAAGAGCGGACGTAGCGGTCATATAGTGCCCAGCTTCCACGATAGAAGTTCGGCTACCTCCGCCTTGTAAGGTCCAAGTCTCCCGGAGTTGTTGCATCCATGAGGGCGATGTGAAGCTCAAGGAAAGCGGCGGCTTCGCCAAAGGACCGATTAAAGATGGACCGAATATTCACCTCGGTGGTATTACTGAGGGGACGAAGGCGCATTTTATGTGTCCACACCACGTTGACGAAGTTGGATTCTGAGTGGTGATGAGGGTGCGCGATATGTTTGGAGAAGGTTTCACAGCAGATTGAAGGGCAGCATGTAAACCAGCATTTAGAGTTGAGCATGACTAACGGACAAGCACTCACATCAAATCGCCATATTTGATTGGGTACGCTATCTGTTGCTATTTATTTGCTTCAATACTTAACTAAGGTACACTATATGTTTTGTACCTTAGGTTATGTCAGTAGATCATTGAACATCTACATGTAAGCGGTTAAACACTACCGCAGCTACACAGTAAGGACATTGAAAGGGGCTAGACAACCAGAGCCAGTGCTTAGCGCTAGTAAAGTCTCCATAGGCAATAAAACGCTGCGGTGGATCGTAAGATCATTTTCCCAATATAACGGACTTTTAGCGCCATCCTGATTTGGAGCCTTCCCTTCATTTAAAAATCCACAAAACAGACATTTTCCCCAGATTTGTAGAGGGCCTATCGTTGCAAGCCAATTTCGGCCCAGCCCTGGTCGCAAGTTGCATTCTGGGAGATGGGGCTCTGCCAAGAGAAGTCTTTAGCTCTAGCTTGCAACAGAAATTGATCAAGGCAATGCGGCAACGCTTATTGATTGGCCTCGTACGCTGTTTGGGTATCTGTGTTATTCATCGCGCCCCTCCCCTTACTGTTCGGGCATTTAATCCAATGCGCTGGATGAGTTCGGCGGACTGATCTTAGCGATATTTCACGGGACCGCGGTTCATGCGTCACATGTAGCTGACACATGCATATACTCTAAGTCACGATATGCTGTACCATATCGCTCCTTCGCGGGCCGATTCGAGGAGACTGAGACCCTATCACGCCCCTATCGACCGCCTCAAACGATACCGATTCGAGTAGGAGGTTGTGGCTTTAGTTCCGGTGCCTGACTTAACTAGTCCTAGCCTTCCGGTTCCAGGGGCATGGAGGCGGCATGATAGGCCACGATCGTTTGGTATGCAGATAGGGTCTGAAACCTCATGGCCGGGATTCCCCACAATACACATAGTCCCAAGAATACAGCAGCACTGAAAAGTGCTACGCCGATGGACGGTGCCTTTCAAGCTTCCGAATGAGGATACCCACCTATAGGTGTATGATGGCCCGTCCCGGATTTGGCAAGAGGCAAAATCATCGACATTCACAGTTGGTTGCGTTCGCTGGCTCAGGTTCATGGTGATGCTCCCTAGATGCCTCATCCGCCTTCATTTGTCGGGCGGCCGTTTTTCTCATGTTTGGCCGAAAGCCAAGGTCTTAGCAGAGCGTGACCGCCGTCTTGTGAGTTTCTGGTGTTTACTAAACATAGGTATCGCCTTGACGCCCAGCTCCGTACGTCACGTTTCGTGCGCAACATGCCTTTTTGGCCTCGTTAGCTGGGAATCTCATGCGGATGACCCGGCCGCCAGCCATGGGACGTGCCTCGAGAGAGTGGATCTAGGGCCCCGTACCTGGAGCCGTCTATAAACATCCGGACTCCCCCACCCCAGATCTTCAGGATAGAGAAGCTTGAACTCTCCAACGCGCTCCTTATACAGCCAAGATGAGGTTCGCCGTCTTTCTCTTAACCGTTATCAGCCTCGCCGTCGAGGCGAAGGCTTTTTGGCTTGAGGATATCAAACGTCAGTCTCCCTCGCCGGGACATCGTTGAAGTAGTGGGCTAACTCTTCCGAACAGACCAGGGTGTCGCGCCCTTCGGTGGCAATGGCTATACTATATGGCGTAACGTGAAGGATTTCGGCGCTAGAGGTTTGTCCCCAAGTCTCGCAACAGCCTAGATGGTCCGCGTTTCTCACTCTGGTCCAGGTGATGGAAGAACCGATGACACCCAGGCGATCCTCAGGGCCATGAACGAGCCGGGCAACCGTTGCTTGCAAGGATGCGTAAGTGCTTGGTACCCTAGGCCTCAGCCGAGTTATACTCTCTCGGCTTAGCTGACTCTATCAGGCTTCCACCACCGAGACACCGGCAGTGGTCTACTTCCCGGCCGGAACATACATGATATCTTCCTCGATTGTCACCCCCTATATGACGCAGATGATCGGCGACCCGACGAACCGCCCGGTCTTGAAGGCCACGGCTAACTTCGAGGGCTTCGGCTTGATTGACGGAAACCCTTATTACACTGAAAACCCGAACTGGATTACGACCAACATTTTCTTCCGCCAAGTCAGGAACTTCGTCATCGACACCACAAACATCCCCCCGGCAAAGCCGGCAACGGGCATGCATTGGCCCAGTTCCCAGGCTACGAGCCTGATAAACATCGAGTTCAACATGCCGTCGACTGATGATGTTGTTCACGTTGGACTCTTCATCGAGAATGGTAAGCGATGTCTCTCGGGGGTACCTTCGACCTGGTTGAGTATGTCGACTCACCCGTTTCTAGGTTCTGGCGGATTCATGAGCGATCTTACGTTCAACGGCGGTGCTTCAGGGGCCTCTCTGGGTAACCAGCAGTACACTATGAAGAACTTCACCTTCAACAACTGCAAGACCGGTACGAATCCCTAAGACTAAGACGCGCTGTACAAAACGTACTAACTAAGCAGCCATCATCCAAATATGGAACTGGGGCTGGACATGGCTCGGACTGTCTATCAACAATTGCGATATTGGTATCGATATGTCGGCTGGTCACGACGGTGATGCTTTGTTGGTCGGTTCTCTCACTGTCCTCGACAGTTCCATCACAAACACAAGGAGGGGTATCGTGACCGGCCGCACGGCCACATCAGCCCCTCCTGCTGCTGGAGGCATCATGCTAGAAAATATCAACCTTGCCAATGTTGGCGTTGCTGTCGCCCACGCAAATGGCGAGACCATCCTTGCCGGCGGCACCAGGAAGGTCGCAGCCTGGGGCCAAGGCCACCGATACACCCCTGACGGCCCGCAGGTTTTCAGGTCTGACATCACGCCAAACAGGAGAACGGGCGCCCTTCTTGCCGGCGACCGATACTACACCCCCTCGAAGCCCCAGTATGAGACTCTTTCCGCGTCCGATTTCCTGAGCGCCCGTGACGCCGGAGCAAAGGGTGACGGTGTTACCGACGATGTAGGTCTACTGTATTTAACAAGGACTTTCACGTGGCTAACTGAAAACAGACGGCCGCCATCCAATCCGTCATCAACAGGGCTGCCTCGAGCAGAAAGGTCGTCTTCTTGGACCACGGCTTGTACGTTGTCAAGAACACCATCAACGTTCCCCCCGGCTCCCGCATCGTGGGAGAGAGTTACGCGGTGATCATGGGTAACGGTGCCGCGTTCCAGAATATGAACGCCCCTAAGGCCGTCTTCAAAGTTGGTTCGCCTGGCCAGCAAGGTCGTGTCGAGTTTTCCGAGTTCATCGTTTCGACCAAGGGTCCCGCCCCGGGAGCCATCCTCGTCGAGTACAACCTCGCGTCGGGCGGTCAGCCTAGTGGCTTCTGGGATTTCCACACCAGAATCGGCGGATACTCCGGCTCCGACTTCATGATCCCGCAGTGCGCGAAGGTTGTGGGCTCGGCCAACATCGACCCGAAGTGCATCGCCGCGTACATGGGTGTCCATGCGACGAAGCAGTCCTCCGGCCTCTACATGGAGAACAACTGGGTGTGGTAAGTACTGCCGCTCGCAATATCCTCCAAACATGATCCGCTAACTTGGAGCTAGGGTCGCTGATCACGACATCGAGGATCCCGTCAACGCTCAGATTACCATCTACGGTGGAAGAGGCATCTGTAAGAGAAAAGCTACGTTACTGAGCTTGATAAACAGTCACGCTAACACGGACTGATAGTCATCGAGTCGACCCAGGGCGGTTTCTCGCTCGTCGGAGGAGCGTCGGAGCACTTCCACCTCTACAACTACCAGTTCGCCAACACGAAGGGTATCTTCGCGTGCATGCTGCAGACCGAGAGCCCGTAAGCTGCCGAATCCCATCTCGTTTCGTCTGGCCGAATCGCGCGCTAACTTGCTTGCCCAAAAAGGTACTACCAGCCGCTCCCTGACGCCATCGAGCCGTTCCCTGCCAACCCGGCCATCCGGGACCCCGACTTCGTGGCCTCGTGCAACGGCGTCCAAGGCAACTGCGCCAACGCGTGGGGAGTGCGCATCATGGACTCCTCAGACATCTACATCTACGGCGCAGGCACCTACTCCTTTTTCAACAACTACGATACTTGTAAGTCTAGCTAACAACATTCCTAAGTATTCCGCATTTTCACCGCGGAGTCCGAGCCCGACCGTGCGTACTTGACAAAACGAATTTGTCTGCTGACCAAATAACGCGACAGACTGCAACCCCATGGAGAACGGAGCCAACTGCCAATCCCGCTTGAACTCGATCGAGGGCAACATCCGCAACCTGAACATCATGGACCTCAGCACCATCGGCACGACGGCCATGATCACCCGCGACGGCAGGGATATCGCCCGCTGGCAGGACAACAGGAACACCTACGCGGCGAACATCATCCTGTTCCGGATTCCCTAGAGGTCAACTCCGTGAGGGAAGCTTCCTGAGCTGCGCACAGGGAGATGACATGATACCCCCGCGAGGCTGGTCCGCTGGATATATGTAGAACGTGCGCCAGCGGCGGGTCACTCGTTATCGTTCGTATCTAAAACCATTCATGTACATACATATACTTTCAAACTACATAGGATATGTAAATATACATAGCATGTCAACTTCAGTCCAAATGCCCCCTGAGTCTCATAACATGAATGAGTCGCACGCACAAGACGCATGGCCAGGAAGGTAAGGCAGGCCCCTTCCTCAAAGCCAGCTAGATCCCACAGGTAATAAGCAGAATGCGTCTCTATCAATCCACTCGCTACTCGCTCAACCCGTCAGCGAATACCCCACATCGCCGCTCTCGCGGCCCAGCTGCACGAGGCGGGCCCGCATGGCCTCGGCACGCGCGCGGTACCGCTCGTCGAGCACGGAGAAGTCGCAGCGGCCTACGTAGGCGCCGACGCCGTGCTGCAGCACGTTACGGGCGCGGAGCCGGCCCGCGCCGGGGCCCGCGCGCCCGGCCGACCCGTGCAGCGTCAGGCGCTCGCGCCCGGCGTCGTACCCGCCGCGGTGCAGGATGTTGTTGTCGTAGAAGACGGTGTCGCCGGCGCCGAGGCGCACGACGAGCTGGCCCGGCATCGAAGGCTCGAACGGGTCGGCCGCGCGCTCGGCCGCCGTGCGCGCGCGCCGGTGTGACCCGGGAACCACGACCAGGCTCTCGTCGCCGTCGCAGAGTGCCAGGTTCCACTGCGCATGCCAGTAGCCTTCCCGGTGGAGCTCGTCGAGGCGCGCGCTCTCCTCCTCGGGGGTCGCCTCGGCGGGGATGTCGTCGCGGTGCCAGCGCAGCGCGAAGTCGCGGTCGGGCCGCACGAGCAGGTTGTGAAGCTCCATGACGAGGTCGTCGTCGGCGCTGCACGCCATGAGCTCGGCCGCGGGGCCGAGGACCTCGTCGCCGAAGTAGACCCGCAGGAAGGCCGCGTGGTCCGGCAGCGCCGGGTCGTTGAGCCCCTGCACACCCCAGATGCCCTTCTCGGCAGCCTCGGCGGCGTCCCACGGCGGGAACTGCTTGCCGACGGTCCGCACGTGGGGCCAGCCGCCCGACCGCGCGAGCGCCGTCGTGCGCTCCGCCGCGACGCGCAGGCTCAACACCTGCTCCAGCGTGAGGATGTTCCGGATCACGACGAACCCGTCGGCGTCTAGCTGATCCCGGAGAGTCGAGGACGGCATGGTTATGCGGCTGGTTGACGATGCAACGCCATGTATGCCTATGGCTGGTCTAGCTGTGTGGCGGAGAGCTGGAGAAGGCTCCGTTGAAGGAAAAGTGCCGTAGCGAAGTTAGTAGCAGGGAGGCTGCGTCCGGGATGAGAGAGTAGACCCTGATCAAGTCCCTTGGTGGGATTACTGTGTGGGTGGCCCATGCACCTTATATCGCAATGCAGGTGATCCGTTCGGATGTGTTCTGTTGGGAGGATCACTGATGGACTCGATCTCCGCTTGTGATGCGTTAGTACTGCGGGGTTGGCTCCCACATCGATACAACGTTGCCTGTATGTTTTATGGAAATCTGCCTGGCATTGACCAAAATTCGATATCATATTGAACGAGGTTATTCAATTAGCGGTAGCTTCGGTAGGGCAAAGTAGGTGTTATCCTTCACCCTTGTATCCGGCACTGGACGATTCCTGTACATATTATTAGTAAATTAGTTCGGCTAGAAGATTGAATAACACCATACACAATATGCAAATAACATCCCAGGCAAACGTTTTCGTTGCCTACAAATCCCGGCTGCTGGAGCACTCACATAACGCAAGGGGACTGAGCTAAAAGTTTTTAACGTCGAAATTTCATAGACCTCCTCCCGCATCCTTCATATTCTGGGCACGCGTCTGGCCCTTTACATACTCGCTTAGTCGCATCTCGTTGTTTTCATTTCCGTGCCCTTCCATGAACTGTCCCCGAGAGGGTCCCGGGCTATAAGGGGGTAAGGATGGAAACCCCTGCTGTGACGGGTGACGGTAACCATCCGTGACCATCGCCGCCTCAGCCGCAGGGTCTACCGTATCCTGATATGCTGTCAGATCTTCCGCAGCTCTGTTCTGGTCGACTGGAGATATGACTGGCGATCTAGTTGGGGGCGTCATTGGAGAGACTGGAAGGGCCAAATGGACAGTCGGCCCTCGCGGTGGCAAGGCTGGTGGGTCTGACGAAGATGACGCTTGAGCAGATGAAGAATAGTGAGGTCTCGAGTACATCGGACCAGCCCTTGCTACTGGCGAGGAAGGACTCGATGTCACACCCGTGAAGATACCTCCTTGAACCGGGGAGGAAGGATCCTCTACGTCAGCAAACGAGTCTCGTCGATGCACTTTAGCCCCCGTAGGCTCAAGCCGATGCGCGTTATCTGCCATCTCAAGGATGTCGTTTACGCGGCTCGTCTTCGTATAGAGAGGCTCTAAGATCCGAAGCACTGATAAGATAATCGACACGATGTAGGAGTACCTACGCATGTTAGCTAGGAGCCGGGTGAACAACTACGCTGAGATTCCCATACATCAAAGCTATAACCATGCAGTAGAATATCCTCTGCACTGTGCAGAATTTGCCAAGCGCCCCCTCATCGTCGTTATCCTCGTCACTGGACCGGGCGCGGACGAATACTTCGTTTGATTCGTCGTTATCATCGTCGATTTCGACTGCGCGAAATCAGCAAGACAGGACCGCGAAAATCAGTCGCGGAACCCGAGGAATTACTGTTGTGTCTTCTCAACCCGCGGCAGCTCACCGGGACCCCCGATCTCGCCAACAGAGTTATGATGACAATCATCAAACCAAGGAACACTGCATCACACGCAATGAAGATTGCCAGTGTCTTCGTGGCGGGACTGCGCCGTCTTTTCCTTCCGGGGTGCAGCATCAATACTACGATGCCGGAGTAGATGAACGCCATACAAACCTTTCAATCGGATCAGCGATGGTTCCGGGGGCAAGGAGATGTTGGGAAGCCTGTTACTGACCATAAACTCCAGGGCATGCATCGTCTTGGATAAGCCCATCCCCCGTATATTGATATAGGCCAGGAGCCCGCCATTTAAAGCCGTGGTAAACAGCGTCGCCAAAGCTTGTAGTACTCTAACGAACACGAGCCATGATGATATCGTCTTAAACCTCGCGGTTGGGATTGTCCATGTCCAGGCCATTCTAAGAGTTAACGATGACTACGCGTATTGTCGTCTTGCTTGCGAGCGAAGAGGGAGCAGACGAAATTCAAGATAATAGAAAAGAGAGGCTAGGTGAAATGCTGGATGTAGTGGGATACCCAGCAATAGAACGGGCGGGCGTGGTGCATAAGCAGCAGCTGCGGTTGAGATCCTTCGTAGGATCACCCGCAGGACCCAACGAATCGCTTGAGGCCGGCTAGAACACCAAGGTTCATACAGCAGCGGGAATTTCAGCTGGGGGGCCTGGGCGAATCTGTTTTGGGAACATTTGATCCTTCGCCTCAACCAATCACTTCGGCCTGCTTATGTTCACCGTATTACATGTGCCTGACCCCCAAAAGCGTATAATCTTTTTTTGGCGACTGGGCTGAATTCGCCGAATACATAACCGTTACAGCCCCCTTAAGGCTGATCTAGCAAGCACGCTTCACCGGCAACTTGAGGCAAGTTGGGCTTTACCAGCAGCTTCACAGGAGAGAAGTCGCCTGAAACGGGGAATGGAATCGCAGGCATAGCCTCACTGTAGATCCACTCAGCAGACCCCTCGCATGCACCTGGCCCCCCGGGCAATCACATAGGACGGAAATCAGATACAAGATGACAGAAACCCACCAGGTTCTTCATTGGCCGACAAAAACACAGGATTAACTTTTGACATCTGGCCTTTGCCTGGCAAGGCTTAACGCCATGTATTCGATTGGGGATTTCAAGCCACCATATCCCCGGATATAATAAGGCTCAGCCTAGCAAACTGCGTCTTAATAGTCCCTTCTTCAAGGACACTGTTGGAATAAAAGGCATTAAAAGCAGCTGTATGCTATAGGGGCAAAGCTGTTTCGCCGCTGGATTTCTACTGGCGAGACGTCTGCTGCTGATATCGATGCGCAGGAAGTTTCGACGGCGGAGCCATCGCAGGTACGTCGTTGAACTTTCGGAGTAACCTGGGGTCCTAGACGCTCTGAATGCGACAGTTGTTTCGTCTATGCCCGTCGGTCTGCCTCCTAGGCGCACTTTTTAGCCGGCCAGCGCAGGGTGAAGCCAGTCACTGTCTTCCGAACGTCTTCATCCCCCGGGTCGTTCTCAAACATAGCCTTCTCCATCTTCTCCTCGAGGATCTTGTCCACGACGAAGCCCCTCTCACGAGCAATGTCGAAGAAAGCGAGATCCTTGTGCCTCAGCCAAGGTCTGTAGCTGGTGAAGAACACAAAAGTCCTGCTTTCCGGCACCCGTCGCATCGTCTCCTCGATGGTGTCGACCAACTTCGAATGCTCCGAATGCCTGAAGAGCAAGTCGGCGAGGATGAGCACGTCGAACTTCGATGCGCCGGCCAGCTGCAGGTGTGCGAGCAGGTGAGCCGGGTCGGCACCCCAGACGTAGCCGTCCGCGGCAATGACAGAATCTTGCGAGTTCTCCCCCGTGGCGGTAGGAATGTGTTCGCATTCTAGGATATTCTTCTTCATGTTATCGACGAGGTCCGGGTCCGGGAAATCAGTGACGACAACTTTGCGGGCACCCAGAATAGCACAGACGAGACTCGGAAGACCGGCTCCGGCTCCGAGTTCCAACACGCACCGACCCCTAACTTCGTTGGGATGAGTCTCGAAGTACTGGGATATTATCCGGCTGCCATTCCATAGGTGATGAGCCTCTAGTGGGCTGGAACCCACCAGATGAAGAGTGATGGACTTTCCTGATTGCAGCGTAAAGGTCTGAGATGTTGGTGGCGGCGATGGAGGATAATAACCCTCGGGGTCCTGGAAAAACCCCGTTATATCTTCTTCCTCCATTACTTCCGGCTGACCTATATGCGAGCAGTGCTGACTTGTAAATGCAGCGTTATCTGCCCAAGGAGCGTCATAAGCTGGGTTTTCCTACTAAGGACCTGCTATGCAGGAGGCGGGTATCGTAAGGGTATGTATGTACTATGTAAAAGGTCCAGGCTTATTACACCGCACTACTACTGTGCTATAGCTCCGAATGAAAATGGCCTAAGGCCCCACTTTCGGTTTCCTGTGTACCTGGTCAAGCGTGCGTGATCCAGGTGGGTACCAAGCGAAACTTTGTATTCACAGTTCTAAGTATATCTACCTACGCGGTCAGACACCTTGGTCGATGTTGGTAGTATGATGCTCGGGCATCTGCGGCTCGCTAAAGTACTCTTTACGGGAGGCAGACAAGACAGATAAGCCAGGGCAAATAATCGTGTCTCTATATACTTATGTACTACCACCAAGTCTAGTTATGATAACGGAGATGCCCATTTATGCAGTACGATAACTTCGTCTCCATCGGAAGTAGCTCTATGTCGGACTCTATGTATTCGAACCGAGTTTGAAAACCTGGAGAATTGAATTGCAAACCCCTTTTTGCATAAGCGCCGAGGCATAGCCGACGACACAAGCCAACTAGATATCGGGCGCTCTCACACGGTGCGGACTCCGACTCCTTACCGTCTCGGCGTGCGTCGTCGCTGGCGACGGCACGCGCAGCGATCCATCAGCCGCAGGAATGGGCATCACCTCCCGGCCACTCAGCGTAGGGGGAATTCCGTCTTGAACATCATCGTCGTCACCGTCGTCATTGGCATCAGAAGGTGACAGCGACAGGCGCGACATCCCCAGCGCGTCCTCCTCATCGGCCCCGCGCCCTGCACCGGGGGGTTTTGCGCCGGGCTCGTGCTGGTGCAGCTTCATGTTGACGAATAGGGCGTAGAGACCGAAGTCGTAGGCGAGGCGACAGACGCCCGCGACGACGAAGGCGATCCAGAAGCGGTCGCCGGCGGCGAGAAGACCCGTGATGGAGGGCCCGGCCATGGCGGCGACCGTGCGCAGCGTGCTGGTGACGCCCATGACGGCGGTGCGCTCGCTGGGCGGGACGACGGCGGCGATGAGGGCGGTGCGCGGGGCCTGGTCCATATTGTTGAGGCCGGCGCGCACGAGCAGCAGCGCCGCGGCGGCCCAGAGCGCGGACGGCACGGGGAATAGCAGCACGGCGGCTGACGATGGCACGTGCGTGAAGACCATGGTGTTGACGAGGCCGATCTTGCGCGCCAGCGGGCCCGCGAACACGGCCGACACTGCGCCCAGGAAGTAGCTCGCTGACTGGACGTCGCCCAGGGTCGACTTCGCCGGGTGGAACTTAGTGTCCATGTAGTCTAGCGTATTTCGTGAGCAAGCAGTTTTACTACTACAGGGGCGCGTGCTTGGTAGCTTGGTAGCGGGAGTGATACGGCTACATCCCAAGAGCTGAGTGTCCCAGTTCCGACTGGAACAAGCAAATTTCCCCCAAAAAAGGGCCAGAGAGGGGTGAAAATAACTCATGAACATGCTTACAGTTAGTGAGCGAATAGGGGACCATGCCATCAGCCACTGAGTCTACCGCCAGGAGGAACCACAGCTTGTACATGACGGAGCGCGTCGGCGCCGAGATCTCGGCGAGCCGCGAGGAGAACCAGAAGGCGCCCCTCTTGACCCAGTTGCCCTGAGATCGAGTAGCGGCCGGAGACCCGCGAAGCTCCGCGGCACCCGTGCGGTCGTTCTCGTCTTGTGGTAGCCGGGCATACGCCTCTTGCCTGCCGTCTATCTCGCAGTCTCTCGTCAGCAGCAGGACGAGGAGCGCGTTGACGACCCCCATGACGGCATATATCCAGAAGAGCGCGTGGTACGCGTCGACAGGTGTCCAGCCCTTGCCCTCCTGCAGGAAATGAACGATCCGCCCAGAAGCCTCGCTCCCCATGGAGGAACCCAAGGTAGACGTCGTGACATACCAAGCCAAGACGTCCGCCCGAGTGGAGGGCGTCGTGAGCTGCGACAAGATAGACCTGCGACTGCTTAGCCGCAAATCAAGAAAAAAAGGAGAAAAGAAAGAGCGGCGACGCTCTTCTCTGCTCCCCGGCTGACTCACTCCTCGATACTCCGAAACGGGCCGAAGTCGCCCCCGGTCACACTAATAACGCCGACAACGGCCGCGAACAGAAGCAGCCAGAAGTTCTCGAAGACGGCGAAAAAGGTCCCGCTCAACACCATCAGGAAGGATCCCCCGAGGAGCACTTTACGCCGTCCCACGCGGTCCGCGATGAGGGTGAGTAAGGTGCCCAGGATAACATCGCCGAGCAGAGTCAGGGTCATGAACAGCCCGATCTGGTGATCCGAGAACTTGAGCGCCGAGAAAAAGATGGCTAGCGGATGTCTCCCGTCTTAGTGGACTGCGTCCTCATAACAGATACAAAGGTCATCAGCAGGCGTGGTTTTCTAACATACCGAGAATCAGTGCGTTGGTGCCATAGGCGAACATGCGGCACGCCCTTGCCAGGATCATGAGGTATGCGTTTCGGCCGGTCTCCTGGATCGAATCGATCCCGAATTCGTGATAGAACCACTTAAGTGGTCGTATAACTGCAGACATGTTGCTGCTGTGCAACCACACTGAAAATTTCCATTACAGATGAAGAATGACGCCTCAGTTACTCCAAAGGTTCGAGGAAATGGTAGTTGCGGAGAATCTTCCCGCTGGTTAAGGGAGTGGGGGCCTCGGAGTTAGATCCGAGCTCGGCCCCGCCGGATAAGGCACCCTGAAAGACGGTTGCTAGAAATTTACGTCCCTGCTACGCAGTGCCGGTTTTATGTTGGGATCTGGGACGGGGTCGGGTGGTATTGAGTCATACGTCTTACTATGTAGTGCTATCACAAAAGCTACTAGCTTTGTTGCGAGATCTCGGCAGCTGTAGTACCATCTCAGCTCTACAATAACGTTGTTTGTAGTGTTCGCCTGTGACATCGGCTGGGAACTGGTACCGAATTCCTTGCGTTGCCCGCTAACACCTACCAATATGTCGCGGGCTGCTTGTCTAACCGCATCGAATATCAGAACCCTCTTGCTACGGATCGTTCCCGGCGGTATCGTGTGCTCCCGGGTCAATTATCGAGGGTCCGGTGTATTACGCAGTCGATGCATTGGCACGTAGGACCGCAAGGACAAGAATCCACGGACCCCGGAGGCAGTGGATATGATACAAATATGTAGTTTTCTGCTAAGTAGGCAGGGTCGTCTTGATCCGAAGGGGACGCTGCATCTGAAGGAGTATTTGTCGTCGCTGGAGATATTGCATCCAAGGGCGTGGCTTTGCCATTTGCCGGTTCCATGCTCTTAGCGTCTATGACTCCGCTTGTATTGCCCTGGTTTTTCGCAGTATCTTCGTCAAATTGGAATTTTAATGCATCCCATATGAGCTCCTGTGTCGAATCATTATACGGGTGGGTGGGACATCCGATGCATTGACATTCCTTGCCACAGGAACACTGGTGGTTCCTAATTGGGGCTGTACCTCTCGCATGAGTATCAATCGGAGACTGGGGATTCTGATATGAGCTTTGTAATCCGGCTTGAGAGGAATTGTCCATGAACTGTTGGTACTGCGCGGGATGTAGAGGATGTGCGACGGAACCCCAGGAAGGAGGATATATGTGCATAGTCACTGGATTGTGATTGTAGTATTGCGAATGATGCTGTGAATTGAGCGAGGTCGTTTCATTTGGCGCCAGCATGCTGTCATTTGTGGAGAATATTTGGGTTTGGGGGTTGAAGTTTGTCGGATTCCAGGATTGTTGTGAAGGCATTTGTACATGTAGTTGTGGTTGCGACTGAGGCGGAAGCCCCTGGAAAACTGAATCCATATTAGGTGTCGGAGGCTCATGCGAGGCTTTCGACACGGTCGAACAACAGCTCGAAGTCCCCCGTGGTCCGATTACTGGGGTGTTGGGAGGCATACTATCGGTTGCGTTTTCTGCGGGCACAGAAAAGTTTGTCATCGTACGCCAAGGGTGCAATGAAGTTGTCTCATAGTTCCCATTGGGGGTAAAGGAACCGTTACCCCCTGGCCCATAAACGTCCCCAAAAAGCGGCATCGCGACACCGGGTGAAGTAGGACCCATCGGAATGGATTCATGTTGCGTCCTCGCCGATATTGAAGGCACGATGTTGAAGCTGCTTGCATCCATGCGCTCCAAGTTGGCAGCGCTGAAAGATGACTTTTGACTTGTGGATTTTCTGGAGATTTTCTTCTCAATCCGCAATGGCGACGTCGTTGGAGATACAGGCAGGTTATCTAAAGCCGTCTGCAACATCACTTTCTCTCCCCTTGCCTGTCCGTTCAGATCTTCTATTGAACTAATACCATTAGTAGGGCTGATAGCGGTGGCAGAGCTGGTACTGGCTGTAGCGTTGGTGTCGACGGTAGAGCTGGCCCCGTCAGGAGAATCCGAAACCTTGGTGGGCTTGGGACTGCTGTTAGGCTTAGAACAACTGCAACTCGGCTGGCGTGGTAATGCCGCGAGGACTTTGCCACACCCGCACCGGGTACCGGGCAAGTGAGGACATGAGCTGAGCGGCCGGCCGGGTTTCCGAACTGCCATCATAAGACGATCCGTATGGTTACACTTCGAAGAGCGGTGTCCGCGAATGCATGCCATACTGAAGCCAGGGGTGAATGGTTAGCCGGATAACCAGTCCGTGCACGAGCTCTTACGAAGAGCGTCAATCATTAAGGGGTCATGCCATCAACAGTGTGAAAGAAGCACCCACAGGGCCTGGTGGATGTTTGCGAAGTCCCTTACAGAAATGGCATATTACGCTAAGAGATGAATGATAGAATGGGATAACATACCAGGCCACTTTCTGTCCGTCGATAGTAGGCATCTTGCCTAGATTCGTCGGCTCGCTGGATCAGGCTGTTGCGCAACGTCTTCCTGATATAGTCCGTTGCATTCGTGTTCCACCGCATATATGGAGGCTTTGGTATAGAATATGGGTGGTAGGCTGGAGTAAGGGCCACGGGTTAAAATACATTTCATCGACCGGCGGCTGTCTCTTACATTGAAGTAATATCTTCGAATCCCCGTGTACGGTCGGATAAAAGAGTAGGAAGAATTTGCTTCTGCAGTGGGTTCGTGTCTGCGTCGCAGCACTCTGTACAGTACGAGGATTGAAACAAGACGGGGGTAAGTAACTGAAATACAATGAACAGACGCATATGCGTCGGGGGTATGGATGGCTTTGGATAGTAAGCCTGGATGAGCGACTCGCAGCCTGAGGACGTCGCAGTCGAAAGGAATAAGGAGAGACGGTCCACGTCTTAAGCAGAATGTAAGTATCGTGTCGTGCCCCGTTAAATGAATATACCACGGGAAATCTAACGAGAAAGATGCCCCCTAGAAGTCCTCGTAGCACGTGGCGGCAGCTCCGTGTCACTCGTGGTGGCAATGGGAGGATGTCTTATCACCGAAAAAGTTGGATATTCTTGAGTGAGTTGGTTGCCAGCCGCTCCTGTGGCTTCGCACTGGGAGCCGATTCGGAAGGAGCTGGAATGCCGAGAGCCAACTTCAGATAGTTTTACGACGGGTACATCATAGCAAGAAGAAAGCCCGATGTCGACATCAAAGACTACCCGGGATCGCTTTACATATCCCAAGCGAAGGTTAGGTTGCTAGACAGTAGGCCTTAGAAGGGAAGCCCTAGAGCGTTGTTTGAATAGTCCAAAGAGCTGCAGGTGACTCCGTGGACTGACTGCTGACTGAGCTTGGAGAGAGCTGTCTTGGGTAGGAGACCGAAGAGAAGCACCTAGGCGGTAGAGGGAGCTGAGCGCAGGCAAGTTTTTCTCGTCACGTAATCGAACTTTAAACCCCAGAGACAGGGAAGCCGTCGAGCAGATCCGAGCGCTTCTCTGGTGAAGGGTTTCGACTTTCCAATTGCTGGTTATATGATGAAAGAGACGGCGCAGAAAGGATAGCTAGAATGTCGGTAAACATGCAGCCAGTGGGTGTTGGTTCAAGGGGTCCGGTCCGATTCTATGCAATCTCAGTGCCTTCAACACACGTCCGGCTCCACGGATGCAAACGCAGTAACGTTAAATCAGCGTTGAGATAGGGTCTTCCAGTCGCTAGCTCATGCTTCCGGATCATCGAATGTTACACATCTGGGATCCTCCAGCTTTCCGAGAAGAACACGAAAAGGAAACAGACCTAGATGTCAGATTTCTTACGTAGCTTGTCTTCCTGGACGTCGTGGTTTCCTTTCTCCGTGCCTGGTGGGGGGCCGTGAACTACAAAAACGAGCAAGTTTTCATTGGCCCACAAGGACGGGGCACGTCTGCCAAGAGCGGTGTCCAGTAAAAGAAGTCTGCTGAACAAAGGGGGGGTGTTCTTAGTATTAGGGTCCTAATTGGTGCTAAATGCGTTGGACGGGCGGGGCTGCTAAGAGCAGCAGCGGGGGGGGGGGGGGGGGGGGGGGGGGGGGGGGGGGGGGGGGGGGGGGGGGGGGGGG
>QJNU01000660.1:0-40032 GCA_004154915.1 Monosporascus ibericus | reverse complement strand
CCTTAATGAATCATTCCTCGCCTTATTATTACCTGCAAATCAAGACCCCATTTCGGATACTGCTCATACTTCCAGGTGGATGTATGACAGGTTCGTTACAAATACTTATAGGCCTTAGCTTTAAAGTTTTAACAAATAAGATAATCCTTGTACTTTGGGATGTCGTTCTAAATTTAAATGGTGGTAGTAATAATAAATTCTGGTTAAAAGAAAATCGAGTTAACTTTATTCTTTTTTTTTTTTTTTACCTTATTGTCGGTTTTTTATTTAACCGCTTTAACTTTCTTTTAGGGTTAAGGAATCCCTTTTTTCTTGAAGTCTTTTTTTGCGGGAAAACGATATTCGCTTTTAAAATATCCTTTCTTGCCATAGTTAAAATATTCGATGTTGGACTTATTTTTTTGGGGCTTTTTCGAAGTAGTGCTTGCTTCTTTTTAAGGCTTGCCTTTATTCTTTTTAATTCGGCGATTAAAACTTTTATCGTTATTTTGTTTATTAGTTCCTTTTTTTTCGAGGTACCGATTAAAGGTACGTCGGTTAGCGATAATTATTTTATCGATATATTCCTTATAGGATCCTGTTTTAGGTACCATATATATTTTATTTTTAACTTAAGGTTTTAAGCCGTCGTAAAAATAATAAAATAACGCGTTTTTAAGTAAATTAAAAATTGCGGCTAAACGGTTAAATTTTATCGTATATTTTGTAGCTAACTTAATTTGGTAAAGAAAATATAATTCTTTTATCACGTATTATTCCTTATTTAAATTTTCAAATATAATTCGTATTGGGTTTTCGAAATATCGGTAATCGTTAAAAATGTAATTAATAATATATGAAAATTCCTTAGGATAGTTTTCTAGGTAATCCTTTATTATAAGCTCGAACTATAGGAAAACTCGTCCAGCTAGTAATTAGGAAATGGTTATTACCTTTTAATAGTTTTCCATTAAGAAGTTTTAATAAAACTTAAGGTAAGTTCTGGCTTAAATAAAAAATCCTTTTATATCCGTAATTCCGTTATAAGGCTTTAGGGTAATTAGTTTATAACCCTTGATTTCCTGTATTCCGTGGTAATTAGAAGGTAGGATAATAGTTTCGCGGTACCGATTAGGGCCGAACAGTAGGGGTGCTAAGGTTATTTCTTTTATTCCTCGGGTAAATTAAGCCATCCTTTTTTTGGGAGGTTAGGGTCTCTTTTTTTTTATTTTTTTCCAAAGCTTGGATTTTATACAAAAAGATTTTTCTTTTTTTTTTAAGGGAAAACTTTTTTTCTTTCCCTTTCGGATTTTAAGGTTTCTAAACCTTTGGTTTTTTTTTTTCCTCCGAATCTTCCTAAACCTTGATCGTATCCTTTAAAACCGGGGTTAAATATTAGGTTTAAAAAGAAAAAAGATCTTTTATATTTCGGGTCGTAAAAGGCATAATGTTATTAATTAAGTAAAGAACCTTTTCGATAAAGGGTAAATTATTTAATTTGGTTACTAATTTTTTATTAACTTATAACGGTGATCGGGTGTATTATTTATCTTTTGAACGTCGTTTTATGATATCGTTTTTATTAAGTTTAAGAGAATTTATGCTTAATTGGGTTTAAAATTATCCGTAGGTTATTAATTAAGGAGTTATCAAAATATAACGAACTTATCATATATTTACCTGGAAGTATAAGCAATATCCGAAATAGGGTTTTGATTTGCAGGTAATAATAAAACAAAAAATAATTTATTAAGGGTTTGTTCGTTAAAAAAATTTAAAAACCTTTTCCTTAATTGGAGAGCGGTATAATTACTTTTAGTTAAAAGCTTAGATTAATAGCTAAGAAGCGAAAATTAAGTAGGTGTTATTTACATAAAGAACTTGGTTTATTTATATCCAGTTGTTCTTTAATGAGTGTGTCGTGGATTTATGTGATCTAAGTGATCTAGTCCAGATCACTTAGATCACTTAGATCACCAAGAAGGCCAAGCCTTCTAGTCCGTGATTTACCCGAGACGGATCCACACCAGGCCTGACAAGCAGGTCCCTTAGAGACAGGAACCCCTGTTCCTGTAACAAAAGGCCGAGGTAGAAACTGCCGCGCGAGTCGCTTAGGCCGCGGGGGTGGTTAACTAGTTTGGATTAAGGGTTATTAATTGGTTTTTTCCGGCGGATCCGGACTGGGAAGTAATTTTGAATGCTGTCGGCGTTATTAGTGAAAATTCTTTAAGAGGCGTTAGGTATTTATAAAGTTCTTGGCGGGTTTTTTTTAGTGTTTGCGGAGTTTAGGTAGTTTATTTATTTATTTAACCAGGTATTAAGTAAGTCCGTTTTTTTGCGTATGTCCAGGATTCTTTCTGCTTCGTATATCGGTAAATCTTTTTCTATTTCTTTAAACCTTATGTTAAGTTTAATAATATCTACTGCTAATTCGAATAAAGAAACGTAAAAAACTCGATAAAGTTTAACTTTTAGTAGTAGTATTAATTAGTAATTATTTTTAAAACTTTTCTTCGTAATTTTATATGGGCCGATATATTTAAAATGGAATTTTCTGTGTGGTTGTTGAATTTGGATATTTTTAGTAGTTAAGTAAACTATTTTTCCTTTTTGGAAGGTTAAACCTTTTAACTTTTTTTAGTTGTAAATTTTTTTTTATTTGGTCCCGTACGAAATTAAGTTTCGTTTTATTTTTACCCATAATTATTTAAGTTATTTTAATATAAGAATTATTTTAACAATAATTAGTGCTTTATATATACTTTTATAAAATTTTAATATAAATCGAAATTAACGTTTATTAAAGTTATTCTACTACTTTCGTAATTATTAATATTATAAATTAATTAATCCCTAAATAGTATTTAAGTCTACTTATTTCATTTATAATTAAAATAATATAGTAAATAACATTTTAATATTTAGTTAACCTTTTTGTTTATCCATTTATTTAAGGTTTAAATACGTTAGATAATATATGATTTAGGCCTAAATATATCATAAATCCTTACTCGAACTTTGAAATAAATATTGTGTTTTTATTTAAAATAATTTCCGTTAATAATTCGTATATTTTTAAAACGTATTTTAAAAAGATATAAACTAGTTGCTTTATATCTATGTCTTTATCATACGGTAAGAAATAAGAAAGTTTAGTAAATCGGTTAACGATTATAAAGATGCTATCGTAATATATGCTCGTAATTAAGTTTTTTGATCATAAAAGTTTAGTAATAAAGTCGAAAATAATTAAATATTACGGTCGTTTTACGATTGCTAATGGCTGTAGTTTTCCGTGTAGCTTCTGTCGTCGAGTGTTTATTTTATTATATATATAACGTACGACACAAGCTCACCGCTCACACAAGCTCACCGCTCGTCACGTGTTTACGGCTTGAAGGCCTAACTCCGATAATTTATAACTTCACTAAATCTTAATAGAATTTGATGCAACTTTGTATATGTCTTTCTAGCTATATAATCTAGCTAAACACTAAATCGCACAAATTCCGAAGGAGTTATAGCTAAGATATAAACTTTTGGCTCTTAAATTTAACCACTTTTAAATTATCTCGGTTTAGATTAACCCGGAACTTTTGTAATTTAGGTCTTCGCTAGATTATATCCTTAAAAAGACATATTCAAAGTTGTAGCAAATTCTATTAAGATTTAGTGAAGTTATAAATTATCGGAGTTAGGCCTTCAAGCCGTAAATACGTGACGAGCGGTGAGCTTGTGTGAGCGGTGAGTTTGTGTCGTACGTTAATATTTGTTACGAGAACAATGTTCTCATCCCAAGGACTTACCTTTAAGGCCTAGCGCGGAGTGCGTTACGGCTAAAGGTCGGCCAAAGGGCTTGGCCCTTAAGTGATCTAGGTGATCTAAGTGATCTGGGACTAGATCATATAAATTATATAAATTTACGACATACTTATTAAAAGATAATTAGATATATAATAAAGCGGTTTTTTATGTAAATAATATTTATTAAATTTTGGTTTTTAATTATTAATTTAAGCTTTTAATTAAAGATAATTATACCGTTTTTTAATTAAGGGAAAAGTTTTTAAATTTTTTTAACGAATAAAATCTTTAATAAATTATTTTTCGTTTTATTATTACTTATAAATTAAAACCTTATTTGGGATATTACTTATACTTTTAAGTAAATATATAATAAGTTCGTTATATTTTAATAAGTTTTTAATTAATAACCGACGAATAATTTTAAGTTTAATTTAATATAAGTTTTTTAAAATTTAATAAAAACGATATTATAAAACGACGTTTAAAGAATAAATAATATACTTAATTTTCGTTATAAGTTAATAAAAGATTAATAATTAAATTAAATAATTTACTTTTTATCGAATTCTTTTTTAATTAATTAATAATATTATACCTTTTATAATTAAAGATAAAAAAGATCTTTTTTGTCCTAGATTTAATAATTAACCCCGGCTTTAAAGGATATTATTAAAGTTTAAAAAAATTCGAAAAAGGAAAAAGAATTAAAGGTTTAAGGACTTTAAGATTTAAAAGGAAAAAAGAAAAAGTTTTTCCTTGAAAAAATGAAGATCTTATTACGTAAAGTCCAAGCCTTGGAAAAGGATAAAGAAAAAAAACCTTAATCCCTTAAAAAAGTATGGCTTAATTTACCCGAAAAATAAAGGAAAGAACCTTAATACTTTTATTGTTCGGCCTTAATCGGTACCGTAAAACCATTATCTTATTTCCTAATTATTACGAAATACCGGAAATTAAGGGTTATAAGTTAATTATCCTAAAATTTTATAACAGAATTATAAATATAAAAAAGTTTCTTATTTAAGTTAGAATTTATTTTAAGTTTTATTAAAATTCTTTAACGGAAAATTATTAAACAGTAATAGTTATTTTTTAGTTATTAACTAAATAAATTCTTTTATAATTCGAACTTATTATAAAGGATTATTTAAAAAAATTACCTTAAGGAATCCTTAAATATTATTAATTATATTTTTAACGATTACCGTTACTTCGAAAACCGAATACAAATTATATTTAAAAACTTAAATAAAAAATAATACGTAATAAAATAATTATATTTTTTCCGTTAAATTAAATCGGCTACAGAATATACGATAAAATTTAATCGTTTAGCCGTAATTTTTAATTTACCTAAAAGCGCGTTATTTTATCCTTTTTACAACGGTTTAAAATCTTAAGTTAAGGATAAGATATATATGGTACTTAAGATAAAATCCTTTAAAGAATATATCGATAAAATAATTATCGTTAATCGACGTACTTTTAATCTGTACCTTAAGAAAAAAAAAACCAACAAACGAAATAATAATAAAGGTTTTAATAGCCGAATTAAAAAAAAAAAAAGTAAGCCTTAAAAGGAAGTAAGTATTATTTCGAAGGAATTCCAAAAAGATAAGTTTAATATAAAGTATTTTAATTATAGTAAAAAAGAATAGTTTAAAAGCGAATATTGCTTTTTGTAAAAAGGAACTTTAAAAAAGGAAAAGTTTTTTAACCTTAAAAGAAAATTAAAGCGGTTAAACAAAAAACCGATAATAAGGTAAAAAAGGAAAAAGATAAAGTTAATTCGACTTTCTTTTAGCCAGAATTTATTATTACCATTATTATTTAGATTTAAAACGATATTTTAAAATATAAGGATTACCTTATTTATTAAAACTTTAACGTTAAAACTTATAAATATTACCTTGAATAAATAGTCTTTAAGATAATTATAAAGTTAATATATTTCTATTATTTTAATATATTTTAATATAAAATACATAACGAAAATGGTTAATTCCGACCTAACGTTAATAATTACGAATAGTTATCCCCGGAGCTTTACGAACTCCCTAAATATACGGTATATACTAAATTACGAAAAAACGAGCATAAATCGTTATATTTTACCGCTTATTATATCGACGATTATCTTATTTATTTTAAAGTTAAAAAGGATAACGATTTTTAGCTTAAATAAAATAAAAGAATACTTACCGAATTAAATAATAAGTGCAAATATATAAAAACTTCACGATAGCCAAAATACCTTAAACTTTGTTATTTATATTTCGAATTAAAATAAAGCTAAAAAGCTATATCGTAAGGATATTTATATTATTTCTCGATATTTTATATTTAATAAGAATTCCTAAATATGAAAATATTTCCTTCGGAAATTTATATTTTTAACCTAATAATTCCAAAGATATAAAATTAAAAATCAAACCCGAAAAGAATAATTATTTCCGAATGTAAATATGATAAGAAAATATGGTTTAAATATAAAAACGATTAATGTATTAAATACGTTATTCGAAAAAGGTGCGAATAAAAGCTTTTTTAAGCTAAATACCATTATAAGTTAAAAAACGCGAAAGGTTTTCGAAAATAAGATATCGAAAAACCTTAATTTATAAAACTTTATATAAGGTAATAAAATGATTATGTAACCAGATCGAAATTTTACTTTAATATAAAAATAATATATTTAAAGCCATAATTAACTTAAAGGCCGAAAATAACTTTATTTTTCTTATAGCGGCAAAGGAATATCAGATTTTTTGAAAATACAAGCTAAAGTTTTATAAATTACGCATAATAAACGGAAGCCTATCCAAATACGAAAACGGACGAGTTTTACAAAAAACGGAAGAACTTCCCGTTTGGATCCAAAGATACCAGGAACGAATTTTATTAAATATTGCCGACATTTCCGAATATGATATCATCCTGGGAATGCCATAACTCAAGACCAGCAATCCATATATTAACTGGAAATACCAAACACTTTCCTGGGAAAGTAACAAAAAACCATTTAAAAAGGACGAATAAAAAATTTGTTATGTTATTAAAGAGGTATAAATACTGGATTAAACTAAAACAGTATTACCTAAATATCGAGGATTTAAGAGATTATTTAAAGATAAAGAAGATTATAAGTTATTACCATATAATTAATGGGATTACCGAATATCTATTAAAAAGGGATATTATCCTAAACTTTACAAAATTTATTATATAAACCTTAAAAAGTTAAAAGCCTTATGAAAAATTATTTAACTCGCTTTAAAAAAGGATATATCCAACCCTTTAAGTTTCCTGCTGGATACCTCGTTTTTATGATACTAAAAACCAAAAACGGAAAGCAAAAAATTAACGAAAAGGGAAACCTGGTTTTCAGAAAAATTATCGACTACAAACAGCTTAATAACATTACGATTAAAAATAAATACCCTTTAACCTTTATAAATACCTTAAAAAATGCTAACAAAACTAAATAATTTACTGCATTTAACCTACGAAACGGTTATTACCGTATTAAAATAACTTGAAGAAAAATAAAAAATAGCATTCAAAACGATATACGGATTTTATAAGTACCGAATAATACCTATAAAACTTATTAATACTCCCGCCAATTTCCAACGTTTAATAATAACCACTTTACGGAAATATTTAAATAAGTTTATATTTGTTTACCTCGACGATATTCTTATTTACTCCGAAACTTTGAAAAAGCAGAAATAATATATAACTTAGATACTTAAAACCTTGAATAAGGTAAACATCCCAATTAACCCAGCCAAAAACGTATAGCATACGCAAAAATTAAACTTTTTAAAATATATATTCACCCCCGGCCAAATTCAAATTTAACGCTTTAAAATGGAAGTAATTAAAAACTGGCCCATTCCTAATAAGGCGACCGTTATTAATATCTAGCAAATCTTAGGATTTACGGGTTACGTACGAAACCTAATTAAAAAATACGAAAATATAATTAAACCATTAACGAAACTTATTACCAAAAAATACGTTAATAAAGAATTTAAGCTTCCAAAAAATGCAAAAAAGGTATTCCAGATCTTAAAAAACGTAATTACTAATAAACCCATAACAAAATTACCTAACGCAAACAAAAAAAAAGCGCTTAAAAATAAACGCCTCGGATTACGCACTAAATGCCGTCCTGGAATAGTTAAAAGATAACGATAAGTAATACCTAATAACCTATTACTTAAAGGCATTCCGAAATGAAAAACTTAAATACCCAATCTACGTCAAAAAATTGCTAGCAATTATTAACGCTTTTAAAAAATAAAAACCTTTTTTAAATAAAATTAAAAAATCCTTTAATATTTACTTCGATTATAAAAACCTCACCCGGTTTATAAAAGCATAAAAACTAAATAAACGATACGAAACCTAAATAATTTTCCTATTAAAATTTAACTTCAGAATATATCATATTAAGGGAAAAAAAATATTTAAGCGGATATTCTTAGTTACAAAAGTAACTATAATCTTAAAATACCCAAACGAAGCATATAAATACTACAATATAACCAAAGTGATACTATACAGTAAAACGAAATGTTAAAAAACTAACCCTTAAACTTTTAACACGATTTTAAGATTTTTACGACATAAATAAAAAAAAGGATTTAACAGTTAAAAGGATAACCAAAAAGCCAGCTATTATATTATAGCAAAATTTATGTTCCCCGGAACTAACAGAAACAATTCGTAAAAAAATTCCACGAAAACTTATTACATAAACATCCAAAAAATTTTAAAACTACCCGACGGTTACAAGAAAAATACGACTTCCCAAAATTACGCCCAATAATTAAGAAAGTTATCAAAAATTATAAAATCTATAACAAGGCCAAAGCAGCATACCATAAGCCCTACAGGTTATTGCAACCTACAAACATTCCTAACAAAACATAAAATACCATAATTTAGGATTTTATTACCAACCTTTCTTTATTTAAAGATCCAATTACTGGAATCGAATACGACGGAATCTAAATAATCGTTAATAAACTTACTAAGTATAAATACTTCCTACCTTTTAAAGGAACTATAACGATAAAGCAACTAACTTATATATTTATCCGATATTATTTCGACAAATACGGAATATTAAAAAAAATCATTTTTAATCGAAATAAACTTTTTATATCCAAGTTTAACACCAACTTCTTAAAATAAATAAATATTAAACTTAAGTTTTTAATAACTTATTACTTATAAATAAATAATTAAACGGAACGATTAAACCAAACTCTAAAACAGTACTGCCGAAATTATATCAACTATTAACAAGATAATTAAGTAAAATTATTGCCATTAATATAAATAACTTATAATACGTTTATTAACGAAAACATAAACATCTCCCCTTATATAGCTATATACGGATATAAAGTAATAACTTAACGATTAAAGCAATTACTACATAAGATTCCTATAATTACTACCATAATTCCCTAAACAAAAATAATAATAACTAAAATCAAAACGATATAATCCCGCTTACAAATCGAATTACGTTTTCTTTAACAAAAAATAACCTAATATTATAACAAAAAAAGAATTAAGGGACTAATTTTAATAAAAAAAGATAAGGTTTACCTGCTACGTTAAAAATAAAACGTAACGTTAAACATCTCATAAATTAAGACCAAAAAACCCAACAACAAACTCGATTTTAAAAAGTTTAATCCGTTTAAAATTAATAAGGTTATTTCTAAAACTAACTACCGGCTATCATTACCCAAAATAATAAAGATATACCTTATTTTCCACATTTCCTTATTTAAACTAACACTTAAAAACGCCTAGTTAAAAATAAGCTTAAAAATTAAAAAAAACAATAACGAATACGAAATCGAAAAAATATGAAACTCTAAAATAATTAAAAACAAAATTTAATACCTAATTAAATAAAAAGGATATTTATACGAAAAAAATATTTAGAAACCATTTAACCACTTAACGAACGTAATAAACCTGGTTAAAACGTTCCACCGGCGGAATCCTAACCGACCATTTTTAACGCGGCCAAGATCGCAGGCGACAAAGGTCCCCCGCTTAAATCCAACCCTACGGCGTTCCAATCGAAAAAAGTAAACACCTTTATTATGGCATCTATCTCAGAAACAAGCTGCGCCTGCTTTACTTCCATCTGTCGCCGTTCTTCTTTTATTCTTTCCCGTTTTTTTAATTAATTTAATTTTAAACCTTCTTTTAACATTTTTAACGCCCGTTCTTTAAGAAGATCCTGTTAAAGACGTAAACGTTTTAATTTTCCAATAAACTCCTTCGATTTTTCATTCTGGTAACGCCTTCATTCGTTCAGTTCCTTTTCCGCTATTTCTTGGTACGTTAAGAAACTATCCTCAACCTTTCGCTACTCCTTTTAAAAACGTTCCTATATTTCGTTCATCTTTCTTAAAAAGTTTATGGTTAAGACGTTACAAAAAAAACGTTGGCGACGAATGCAGTTATTACAACTTGGGTACTTTAAGGCGTAAAAACATTCGGCCTCGTTAAGTCGAACATAATAAAAATACGGAAAAACCTTAATACCAAATTTTTTGATTAAGTTAGCACGATTATCCCGAAAATCGCGTTAATTTAAACGAGGTTTTCTTTTTTGTTTTTTAATACGGCCTAACATAATAAAGGTTAACCAGACCTAAAAGTAGGTTCAGTAAGAAAAAACGACTTACTATTTTTATCTTTAGGATAAAAATCCTTAAAAAGGGAAAATAATATTACGAAAATAATGTTTTTATCTTAAGGATTTACCTTTAAGGCCTAGCGCGGAATGCGTTATTATTAAAGGTCGGCCAAAGGGCTTAACTTTTAAATAATTTAAGTAATTTAAGTAATTTGGGACTAGATCATATAAATTATATAAATCCATAACATACTTATTAAAAAATAATTAAATATATAATAAAGCGGTCTTTTATATAAATAGTACCTATTTAGTTTCGCTTCTTAGCTATTAATCTAAACTCTTAACTGGAGGCAATTATACCGTTCTTTGATTAAGGGAAGAGTCTTTAAATCTCTTTAACGAACAAAACCCCTAGTGAATTATTCCTCGCCCTATTGTTACCTGCAAATCAAGACCCCATTTCGGATACTGCTCATACTCCCAGGTGGATGTATGACAGGTTCGTTACACCAAGCCCCGAAGGTTGGTTTCTTAAGACAGGAACCCCTGTTCCTGTAACATCTTTATATAATATAAAGGACCGTTTTCGCATAGTAGCTGAATAATAATCAGGGCCTTTTTATTATAATATTGAAATTAATTATCCTTAACGTTTTTGGTATAAGTAATATTAAGGCCTTTGCATATAAACGTAACTTTGATCCGAATGGACTATAATTCCAGGTTAATATTATTTTTAAGCAAATAAGGTTTGCTTAAAATGTTTATAATAATAATAAAGATCTCGAAAAGAAATTCGAAAAAAGCGTTCGAAAAAAAATTCAAACCAGAATTCGAAAAAAAAAAAAAATTTGAAACGAAATTCGAAAAAGAATTCGAGAACCAAATTAGAATAAAATAATTATTAGAAAAGTTATTAAAAACTTTCCGAATGGGCAGGTAAAAATAGTTTAATAATATTGTAAATTTGGTAACAGGTAAAGGGAAATTCGACGATCTTTAAAGTTAAAGAAAAAGATATAAATCGGTAAAGAATTAGCCGAAAGATGGCGGAATGACGTCATTAGTATTAATGGCGGAAATTATTAACAGGGTGTTATAACCTGTAAAAAACGTTATAATAATAGGTAAGGTTATCTTAAAAAAAGTAATAAGGTTACCCTAAAAGAATTAACATATAAAAACGTATAGAGAAAACTTAAACAAAAATAATGAAAATCTTAAGGTATGTCGTAAGTATTTATAAAATTCGTTATATTAACGTTATGGACTTTTAACAATAAGCTAGGGAGTATGGGCTATATATATTTCTAAATAACCGTATTATTTAACGATTTCCATTATTAACCAAGGGTTGAATACTGGAAATGTATGATCAACGCGGAACTGTTTCGGAAAAGGGGTTTGATCGTTAGGAACCCCTGAATTCCGACATTCTCCTTGGTAGCCCGTGAGATAGAGCAAGAGCTACTCAAGTCCCAAATGCTGAAAAGGTGCTGCCCATCGTCTTCTTTGCTGAGATCGTCAGGGTTCCCAATCCATTAACTCGTGGTCATTGCCGTCCTTGTTGTCGTCGTCGTTGTTACCTTCGTCGTTGTCATTATCGTCATTATCGTCATAATCATAGTCATAGCCATTGTCCTGAAAATAGACATCGGCATGGTCCTGCTCAAGGGCCAAGTCAGTGTCCCAGCCATCGTCCCAGTCGGAGCCGTTGTTATTGCTCGAGTCATAGTCCCAGCTATATTCACTCTCATCGGCCCCCTCCACTGCGACGCCTGGAAGCTCTTGCTCCAAGAACTGTAGCCACTTAGGATGGTAGAATCCGCGCAACTTGACCTTCTCAAGGCTATGAATAGACCCCAAGAATTCCACGTAGTGGCCTAGTAGGGTTTTCTGCTCTCCTGGCACAAACCGAATCCCCTCAAAGTGGCTGAAGATAATATCGGCTACTGTGGCTGGAAGTTTGGTCCTGTCCGGGAAGAGAATTCCGAAGTCTCGCTGTAGGTGATCCACAGGATTACCAGGAGACTCGGAGCTATGGTACAAATATAGACAGATCCTGCGGACAAGAGATGGTTGGAAGTTATCCACGGCACGGAGGACAGTGTGCTCAACAAAGGGACTGTCTAACCCCCACGGGTGTAGTCCACCAGTCGTAAAGAACGAACAGTAGACATAAGCCAGCAAGGTTGGTCTCGCCTCTCTGGCTAGACGCTTGCATTCAAGTAGGAGTGGTGGATATGGACGGATCCAGGATCCTGCCCTGAAACGAGCGCGGTTATCGTCTTCGGCCAGGTCTATGGGCTTGGCGGTCCATAAGTAGTCGTCAGCGTACTCTTCGTAGATCCGGCAGCGTATCTCGAGGGGGAAAAGCTTGAAGAAGAGGGAGCCTTGCTGTGGCGCATCCATGATGATGGTGCAGAACTCTTCGCTGTGTGTTCGTTCCTGACGCTGCGGCTTACGGTCCTTGATGATTCTAATGATCTTCGCAAGTGTTGCCTCCAGAAGTTTCTAGACTGACAAGAATATTGCTGTATGGGGAGTGGGCAGTTTTGGTGAGGGAAGTTTTTGCGAAGGTGGGGGAAAGATGAAGGTTCACTAAAGAGGCAGCTATGCGTATGAACTGTGGTAGAAGAGGTCAACGTGAAAGGTGCGAGCCCGATTCATAAATGGCAGCGACACCAGTCGTAGCTGCTGAGAAAATTCTTGATCAATATCTCATCATTTAACTTCTTCAAAACGGCGAATTGAATCTTCTTTTACCCTATTCGCCGCTTCCCTTCACTTTCTGCCTTCTTGTAGTAGGACTTACTGGAGGCCGTGAGCGCAGGGTTTCCTGACCAGCAGTGGTTGTTTACGTCCACTTCAAGACAAAGCGAAAGTCATATATGATCAAGGCGAACGCACTCTTGTCCGGTTACAGCCAAAGCTGGCCCGTAACCCTCGGGCGTCCAAAATGCAAGTCTGTCTAAGTCAAACACCCAGTTCACGCACCACCCCCTTCGCGCCCCACCGAATATTCGAGACACCCTAAGCACTGACCCCATCTTCAACAATACATATATCCATCAAACAACGTCTCCTTGGGAAACGAAACATACCTTCTTAATCCTTAGATTCAGGCGGATTTAGTGATATGGGTCTTACTGCTAAATTACGTGCTGCTAAGGCGATTAATAACGTCGCGAATAAGAGGTCCATCCGAGCGGCCTCCAAGTTATACCAAATCGAACGCACTTATCTTCGGCGCAAAATTAAGGGCATACAAACCCGGAAAAAGTATAACAAAAGTCGCCTAAAAGTATTTAAGGTACTTAAAGATAAATTAATTAAATAAATCGTTATCTAGGGCCAGCTTAAGTACGCTCCTTCTTATATTCGATTTCGTACATACGCATAACGCCTCCTTATTAAGTCTGGCAATTACGAACGCCTAAAAAGAAAGTAAGTAATATAATTCTTTTAACGCCATCACGAAATTATGACTTTTACAGGCCGGGTTATTAATTATCGGCGCTTAAATAAGGTTACGGAAATTATTTATAACGTATTATTTAATAAACTAACCTTCCCGGAGATACGGAAAATATATTCCCGAAATAAATATAACGCCGATAAATTCGAGGTAATAAAAAGCATAAAAAAGAACTTTTTCGTTTTTGGTAAAGCTTTTAAAAAGTTTATTCCTTTAAAAAATGCCTTTAAGCGTACGTAAATATTCGTTATAACCTGCATCAACGTAAACGGGCGTACTTTTCCTCCGTTGATTATATTTAACGGCGTTAACGTATAATAACAATAATTTCCCGATACGAAAAATCAACCATATAAGAATTAGTACTTTCCTACGTTTTTAAATGGCTGGATTAATACCGATATTAAATTAAAATAGTTGCAAAAGGTATTTATCCTTTATACGAAACCTGTTAACTTCCGGGAATAAAGGCTCCTTATTATCGACGGTCACAACAGCCATACAACTAAAAGATTTATATGGACCTGCCTAATTAATAGGATTTATATCGTTTTCTTACCTTTACATTTATCGCACGTATGGCAATCGCTTGATGTA
Organism: Monosporascus ibericus; assembly: GCA_004154915.1. Taxonomy (NCBI): domain Eukaryota; kingdom Fungi; phylum Ascomycota; class Sordariomycetes; order Xylariales; genus Monosporascus; species Monosporascus ibericus. The sequence continues at coordinate 25,489 of QJNU01000660.1, read as the reverse complement.
AGTATTTTTTCCGTCCTAAAACGTAGATACCGTTATTGGTTCCGGAAACGCTATTACAGGAAGGTGTTACGAGAATAGTGTTCTCGTCCCAAGGACTTACCTTTAAGGCCTAGCGTGGGAGTACGCTACGGCTAAAGCTCGGCCAAGGAGCTTGGCCATTAAGTGATCTAGGTGATTTAAGTGATCTGGGACTAGATTATATAGATTACATAGATCCACGACATACTTATTAAAAGACAGTTGGATATATAATGAACCGGGTTTTTATGTAAATAATACCTACTTAGTTTCGCTCCTTGGCTATTAATTTAAGCTTATAGCGAAAGGTAGTCGTTCTTTATTCTGGGAAAAGTTTTGAAACCTTTTTAACGAACAGATCCTTAATGAATTATCTTTTGCTCTATTGTTACTTGCAAATTAAGATCCCTTTTCGGATATTACTTATACCTTTAAGTAAATATATAATAGGTTCGTTATATTTTGATAACTTTTTAATTAATAACGAAGAGATAATTCCCAGCCTAATTAAATATAAGCTTTCTTAAATTTAATGAAAACGATATTATAAAATAATATTTAAAAGATAAATAATATACCCGATCCCTATTATAAGCTAATAAGGGATTAATAACTAAATTAAATAATTTACCCCTTATCGAAAAATTCTTTAATTAATTAATTATATTATGCCTTTTATAACCTGAAGTAAGGGAGATCCTTTTTTTTCCTAGACCTAGCATTTAACTCCGGCTTTAAAGGACATTATCGAAGTCCAGGGAGATTCGGAAAAGGAAGAAAAACTAAAGGTCCAGAAACCTTAGGGTTTAAAGGGAAAGGAAAAAGAGCTTTCCCCCAAGGAAAAAATGGAGATTTTTTACGTAAAATCCAAGCCTTAGAAAAAGATAAAAAGGAAAAATGTTAACCTCCTAAAAAAAGGATAGTTTAACCTATTCGGGGAATAAAGGAAAAAATCCCAGCATCCTTATTATTCGGTCTTAATCGGTACTGTAAAGCCATTATCCTACCTCCTAACTATTTCGGAATACCGAAAATTAAGGGTTATAAGCTAATTATCTTAAAGTTTTATAACGGAATTACAGATATAAAAGGATTTTTCGTCCAAATTAAAACGTACCTTAAGTTTTATTAAAACTTTTTAACGGAAAATTATTAAAAGGTGATAGCTATTTCCCAGCTACTTACTGGACGAATTTTCTTATAGTTCGAACTTATTATAAAGGATTACCTAAAGAATTCCCTTAAGGAATCCTTAAATATTATTAATTATATCTTTAACGATTACCGATATTTCGAGGACCGAATGTAAATTATGTTTAAAGATTTAAATAATAAATAATACGTAATAAAATAATTATACTCTCTTTATTAAATTAAGTCAGCTACAAAATATACGATAAAATTTAATTACTTAACAATAATTTTTAATTTGCCAAAAAACGCGATATTTTATTTTTTATAATGGCTTAAAACCTTAAATTAAGGATAAGATATATATAATATTTAAAATAAGGTCCTTTAAGAAATATACCGACAAAGTAATTATTGTTAACCGACATACCTATAACCGGTACCTCGAAAAGAAAGGAATTAATAAACGAAATAACGATAAAAGTTTTAATAACCGAATTAAGAAAAATAAGGGCAAGTTTTAAAAGGAAGTAAATACCGTTTCGAAAAAGTTTAAGAAAAATAAATCCGATATAAAATGTTTTAATTATGGTAAAAAAGGATATTTTAAAAGCAAATATCGCTTTTTCGTTAAAAGGAACTTTAAAAAAAAGGATTTCTTAATTCCATAAAAAAGTTAAAGCGGTTAAACAAAAAACCGACAGTAAGGCAAAAAAGGAAAAAAAAGAAGTTAGTTCGACTTTCTTTTAGCCAGAATTTATTATTACCATTATTATTTAAATCTAGAACGACATTTTAAAGTCCGAAAATTACCTTATTTGCTAGAATTTTAAGCTTAAAGTCTGTAAATATTACCCCGGATAAACGGCCTCCAGGATAGCCATAAAGCTAAGATGCTTTTATTATTTTGATAGCTTTTGGTATAAAATGCATAACGAAAATGGTTAGTTTCGACCTAACGCTAGTAATTACGGATAATTATTTCCGGAACTTTACGAACTTCCTGAATATATGGTATATATTAAACACCGAATAAGCTAATATAAATTATTATATTTTATCGTTTATTACCTTAACGATTATTTCGTTTATTTCCAAGCTAAAAAAGATAATAACTTCTGGCCTGGATGGAACGAAAAGAATACTTACTAAACTAGATAACGAATATAAATATATAAAGGTTTCCCGATAATTAAAGTACCTTAAGTTTTATTATTTATATCCCGAATTAAAACGGAGTTAAAAAGCTATATCGTAAGGATATTTATGTTATTTCCCGATATTTTATATTTAATACGAATTCCTAAATGTTAGAACATTTCCTCCGGAGGTTTATATTTTTAATCCTATACTTCGAAAAATGCGAAACCAAAAATTGAACCTAAAAAAGATAGTTACCTGCGAATGCTAGTTCGGCAAAAAGAAATGGTATAAATATATAAATAATTATTATATTAAGTACGCTATAAAAAGGCCCCGAGAATAAAGATGCCTTTTTATAAGTAAATAATATTAATTAAAAAATATTAAAAGCTTTCGAAAGCAAGGTATCGAAAAGCCCTAACTTATAACACCTTATGCGAGGCGGTAAAGGGATTACGTAGCCAGATCGAAATTCCACTTTAATACAAAAATAATACGTTTAAAGCCATAATCGACGTAGGGGCCGAAGGTAACTTTATTTTTCTTACGGCGGCAGAGAAATATCAGGTTCCTTGGAAATATAGGTTAAAGTCCTATAAGTTACGTACAGTAAACGGAAGCCTATTTAAATATAAAAACGGGCAAGTTTTGTAAGAAACTGAAAAACTTTCCGTTTGGATTTAAAGATATCAAGAACGAATTTCGTTGGATATTACCGACATCTCTGGACATAATATTATCCTGGGAATGCCGTAGCTCAAAACCAGCAACTCATACATCAACTAAAAATACCAAACATTTTCCTAAAAAAGTAAAAAGAATTTACTTAAGGAAAACGATTAAGAAATTTATTATGTCATCAAGAAAGTACAAATACTAGATTAAGCAGAAACGGTACCACCTAAATACCAGGGATTTAAAAAATTATTCAAAAACAGAAAAAATCACGAATTGCTACCATATGGTTAATAAGATCACCGAATACCTATTAAGGAAGGATATTATCTTAAATTTCTTAAGATTTATTACATAAATCTTAAGAAATTAAAAACTTTATGAAAAACCATTTAACTGGACCTAAAAAGAAGATATATTCGACTCTTTAAATCCTTTGCTAAATATCCCGGCCGTATAGTATTAAAACTTAAAGATAAAAAGCAAAAGATTAATAAAAACGAAAACCTAATCTTTAGAAAAGTTATAAATTATAAATAATTAAACGATATCATAATTAAAAATAGATACCTTTTAATCTTTATGAACATATTTTAAAAAAACGTTAATAAAGCAAAATAGTTTATTACATTTAATTTTCAAAACGGTTATTACCGTATTAAAATAGTTAAAGGAGAAAAATGGAAAACAGTATTTAAAACGATATACGGATTATATAAATACTAAGTAATGCCTATAAAACTTACTAATGCTTTTGTTTGTTTCTAACGCCTGGTTATAACCATTTTACGAAAATATCTGGACAAATTTGTATTTATTTACCTTAACGACATCCTTATTTATTCCGAAACTTTAAAGGAGCATAAAAAGCATATCGCTTAAATACTCCAAACTTTAAATAAGGCGAATATCTGAGTCAACTTAGCCAAAAGCGTATAGCATATGCAAAAGTTAAACTTTTTAGGATATATACTTACCCCCGGTTAAATTTAAATTTAACGCTTTAAGATGAAAGTAATTAAGGATTAGCTTATCTTTAATAAAACGACCGTTGCCGACATCCGGCAGATTTTGGATTTACGGGATACGTACGAAACCTAATTAAGGAATACGGAAATATAGTTAAATTATTAACGAAACTTATTACCAAGGAATACGTTAGTAAGGAATTTAAGTTTCCAGAAGATGCAAAAAAGGCGTTTCAGATTTTAAAGAACGTAATTACTAATGGGCCCATAATAAAACTACCTAATGCAGATAAAAGAAATCGCCTAAAGACGGACGGACGCCTTAAATTACGTACTAAATGCCGTCCTGAAATAACTAAAGGATAACGATAAGTAATACTTAATGGCCTACTATTTAAAGGCGCTTAAAAATGCAAAACTTAAATACCTAATTTATAATAAAAAACTGTTAGCAATTATTAACGCTTTTAAGAAATGGGAACCTTTTCTTAATAAAATTAAAAAAACTTTTAATATTTATTCCGATTATAAGAACTTTACCCGGTTTATGAATGCATAAGAATTAAATAAACAACATAAAACTTGAATAATTTTCCTGTTAAGGTTTAACTTTAAAATATATTATATTAAAAAAAAAAAGACATCCAGGCGAATATTTTCAGCCGTAAAGGCGATTATGTGTAACGAACCTGTCATATATCCACCTGGAAGTATGAGCAGTATCCGAAATGGGGTCTTTATTTGCAGGTAATAATAAGGCGAGGGATGATTTACTATGGGTCTTATTCGTCAAAGAGGTTTAAAGATTTTTCCCTCAATTAGAGAACGGTACGGTTGCCTTTAATCGAAAGCTTAGATTAATAGCTAAGGAGCGAGACTAAGTAGTTGCTATCTATATAGGAAATTTGGTTCATATATATCTTTCGTATCTCCTTAAAATCCTTAAAGCCTCTTTATATGGTTCCCTAAAAGTTTCTGGATGGTCTTTGTTAATACGACAGAAACCATTTAATAAGGCCGAGGTTTACCCGTTAGGGTTACCCTCTTAGGGTCTTAATTCTGGCCTGGGAGTCCTTCCTATTTCGTAATATTATTCCCTTTCTTATAAGATCTTTATCCCCAAAGATAAATAGGTTAACCCTTTTTTTTGGTTGGTTTTTTTTTTGCGGTCTCCAATTAACTTGCCATTATATCAGGTCCTTCGCGAAAACGTCTTAAGTCCTTCACCGACAATAAGAAAGATTTTACGTTTTCTATTATTAATTTTGGTTATTTTATTATGCCGTACGAACGTTACGAAAACCTGGGGTTGGAGTGTAAAATGATTAAGGGAAGGAAAAAGTGTTAATATTATTACGACGTAAACGTGTCGTATAAGGGTAATAACGTTTTTTTAAAGTTATTACAAATATTCGATCGGAAAAAGCGCGAATTGATAAAGAAAAAAGGGTGGCCGAAGAAACGTTGCTTGATTTTTAACGGTTATAATTTAAGGTTACGGCCAGGCTGATCCGGCTAAATCGACAGCAAGACTTCCTTTAACGTCGTAAGGTGGAAATCATTCAGTAGGGATTCCGTTTTATTAATAAATTAAAGGAAAAAGAAAGATTTTTTTTTAAAAAAAGAGCGTTTGCGGTAAAAGTAGGCGGAATTGGTCTTAGATATCAGCTTTTTCGACTGCAACGTCGTAGGTTTGGATTTAAGCGGGGGACCTTTGTCGCCTGCGACCTTGGCTGTGTTGGAGACGGTTGGTTAGGATTCCGTCGGTAAAACGTTTTAATTAGGTTTATCGTATTCGTTAGGTAGTTAAGTGGTTCCCAAGTATTCTCTTTGTATAAATATTTTTCCTACTTAATTAGGTACTAAATCTTGTTTTTGATTATTTTAGAATTTAGTATTTTTTAAACTTCGTATTTATTATTATCTTTTTCGATTTTTAAGTTTGTTTTTAACGGAGCGTTTTTAGGTACTAGTTTAAATAAGGAAATATGGAAAACAGGGTGTATCTTTATTGTTTTGGGTAATGATAGTCGGTAATTAGTTTTAAAAATAACTTTATCGATTTTGAACGGACCAAGTTTTTTAAAATTAAGCTTATCGTTAAGCCTTTTGGTTTTAATTTGTAAGATATTTAACGTTACGTTTTGTTTTTAACGTAACAAGTAAACCTTATTTTCTTTCGTTAAAATTGGTCCTTTAATTCTTTTTTTGTTATAGTACTGGGCTATTCTTTGCTGGAGAAAACGTAATTTGGCTTGTAAGCGAGATTATATCGTCTTAATTTTAATTACTATTATTTCTATTCGGGAAGTTATGGTAATGATTACGGGAGTTTTATGCATTAATTGCTTTAGTCGTTGGGTTACTGCCTTATATCCGTATATAATTATATAAGGGAAATACCCATATTTTCGTTGGTAAACGTATTATAAGTTATTTGTGCTAATGGTAATAATTTTACCTAATTGTTTTGCTGATAATTAATATAACTTCGGAGGTACTATTCCAAGGTCTGGTTTAGTCGTTCCGTTTAATTATCTGTTTGTAGGTAATAAGCTATTAAAGATTTAAACTTAACACTTATTTATTTAAAGAAATTAGTGCCAAACTTAAATATAAAAAGTTTATTTCGGTTAAAAATATTTTCTTTTGGTATTTCGTATTTATTAAAATAATGTCGGATAAATGCATAGGCTAATTATCCTGCCGTCGCGATTCCTTTAAAAGGTAGGAAGTACCTATATTTGGTAAGTTTGTTAACGATTACCTAGATTCCGTCGTATTTAACTTTAATAGTTGGGTCTTTAAATGAAGGAAAGCTAGTAATGAAATTCCAAGTTATGGTGTTCCATGCTTTATCAGGAATGTCGGTAGGTTATAATAGCCCATAAGGCTTATGGCGTGCTGCTTTGGTTTTGTTGCAGATGTTGTAATTTTTGACAATCTTTTTGATTACCCGGTGTAATTCTAGGAAATTGTATTTTTTTGTAACCGGCGGGTAATTTTAGAAATTCCTTAATGTTTATGTAACGGGTTTTTATGGAATTCCTTTAAGAATTATTCCTATTAGTTCTTAGGAATATAAATTTTGCCATAGTACAATAGTTAGTTTTTTGGTTATCCTTTTAATTATTAAATTTCTTTCTTTTCATTTATATCGTAGGAATTTCGAAATCCTGTTAAAAGTTTAAAACTTAGTTGTTTTAAAATTTCGTATAATTATATAATATTATTTTGGTTAACGTACCACACTAGCGAGTCGGACATACCAGCGAGTCGGACACCTTTTGGCAGTCCGCGATAACAAACACAAATAAAACCATAACGTAATTAATTAATTTAAACTAATCGATTTCGTCTTCGCTAGACGTATTTACAGCTTCTTTACAAATACGCGTATTATATCCGGGCTTGCCGCGAATACCACATTTCCGTTCCTTCGTTTCAACCTTTTTACGACGATTATCTTCAGCCGCTATTGGCTGGGATTTTTTACCACCCCCTTCTTTTTCGGCCAGAAAAGCTTGTCCTTTTTATATAATAAGTATTCCTCCTTTTTAAAAACGTTTATTTTTAATTCTACGACGTTTGTTAAAAACATAATTAGTTTCGCGTAATTAGGTAACCTTTTGTTTTAAAAAAGCAACTTTATACCAAAGCATTAGTTAACTTCTGGTTAACAAATTAACCAATTTAACGATTTTTGTTGGCGAACTACCCTAAAGATTTTTGACCTTTTTTTGCAAATAACGTCTTTATTTCGTTACTTTACGGATATTTATAAGGGTTTTCGTAAGGGGCGAAAGATTGGAACCGGCGGAAGTAAGCGGAAAAACTATCGGTATAGGTATAACTAAAACTTCCAAGTCGGAAAGAACGTTATTAGGATCAAATAAAACAAATCCGGCTTTTGCAAATCCGGATTTAATGTTATCGAACGTTATGGCAGCTTTAAACGCGTCGTAAAAGCCAGCAAGGAAATCTTCTTTTATAATATGGGGATGGTAACGTTGCATTAAATTTTCGATATATAGCGAATAAGCGCGTTTTAAAATAAAAAAGCAGGATACGTCAAAAGGTTAAAACCGATAGGAAAAATACGCGGGTATGTAAAAAATAATAATGCCGTTATTCGCGTAATATTTTTCGAATTCGATCGAATGATAGCTTTCGTGGCCGTCGAGGATAAAGAGACGTTTCGTTCCTTTCGTACGCGTTCGTATATGCTTATCGAAATGCTAAATTTATTTTAAACCTAATTCGTTTGTTATCTAGCTATTAAGATTGGTACCAACCTTTTAATCGGCTGGTAATAGGTTATCGCGATACCAGGAACCAAGGTAGGTTTTCCCTGTTAATATAATAAATAAAGGTATAGCCTAACTTTGCGAATTAACAACCTGTATAATTATTACCCATTCCCGATTACCTTGTTAAGCTTATTTAAGTTTTCTACGTTTTTTAATACTTATAATTACTATATCCGATGCCATAAAAGATCCCATTAAAAAGTTCGTTTCGTCGAAGTTGTAAATATCCTCTTTTACGATGCCGTATTTTGCGATTATAACCCGAATAAGGTTAAACTATTTGCGAAATACTTCTGGATTTTCGCATAATACTTTTTAATAATCGATCTTCCGATTTAAACGCGTTTAAAACTTTTTTTGCCGTCTAACAAATCTCGACGCCTAATTAACCCCGACGCATTCCGTAACGGGCTAGGCTAGCAATAAATTCGCCCTATTTTTAACGTACTAAAGCCGGATAAGAAATATTCGCATATTTAGGTTAAGGATTCGGTCGATAATTAATTTCTTTTCGGTAAGCGTTAGTTTTCGCGAAATAGAGGGAGTATCGGCTCGAAAAGATTTGCCGTTAAATCGATCTTCCAATATAAATAAGGCCACTTCGTATATAAAACCAAACCGTTTAAAATTAAGTTTCGGGTCTCTTTTTCTTACCTGGACGGCTAAATTTATCCTAATTTCTTTTATAAGGCGTTCCATAATGTTGGTATTGAAAAATGGGCGGTTAAAGATAAGTAATTGAAATTGTGCAAAAAGTGTCCGACTCGCTGGTGTGTCCGACTTGCTGGTGTGGTACGTTATACTGTAATATTTGCATGTTTCGTTTGGGAACCTTGGGATTATAATTGCCTTTACGACTGAAAATATCCGCTTGAATATTCTCCTTTCTTTTAATATAATATATTTTAAAGTTAAACCTTAATAGGAAAATTATTTAAGTTTTATATCGCTTGTTTAGTTTTTATGCTTTTATAAATTAAGTAAGGTTTTTATAATCGGAATAAATGTTAAAAAGTTTTTTAATTTCATTAAAGAAAGGTTTTTATTCCTTAAAAGCGTTAATAATTACTAGCAGTTCCTTATTATAAATCGGGTATCTAAGTTCTATATTTTTAAGCGCTTTCGAATAATAATCCATTAGGTACCATTTGTCGTTATCTTTTAGTTATTCTAGGATAACACTTAATACGTAATTTAAGGCGTCCGTTTTCAGGCGTTTCTTTTTATCTGCATTAGGTAATTTCATTATGGGTTTATTAATAATTACGTCCTTTAAGATCTGGAATTTTTTTTTTGCATTCTTTAAGAATTTAAATTTTTTGTTAACGTACTTTTTGGTAATAAGTTTCGTTAAGGGTTTAACTATATCTCCGTATCCCTTAATTAAACCTCGTACGTATCCCGTAAATCCTAAGATCTGCCGGATATCGGTAACGGTCGCTTTATTAAGGATAAGCCAGTCCTTAATTATTTCCATCTTAAAACGTTAAATCTAAATTTAGCCGAAGGTAAATATATATCCCAGAAAATCTAGCTTTTGTATATATTACACGCTTTTAGCTGGGTTAACTCGGATATTTGCCTTATCTAAAGCCCTAAATATTTACGCTATATATTATTTGTACTCCTTTAAAGTTTCGGAGTAAATGAGAATATCGTCGATATAAACAAATACAAACTTATTTAAACATTTTCGTAAAATGGTTATTACCAGACGTTGGAAACTGGCGGAAGCATTAATAAGTTTTATAGGTATTATTCGGTATTCGTAAAGTCCGTATATCGTTTTAAATACCGTTTTTCATTTTTCATTTTTAGCTATTTTGATACGGTAATAACCGTCTTAAAAATTAAGTACAGTAAATTACTTAACTTTGTTAATATTTTTTTAATATGTTTATAAGGATTAAAAAAGATTTATTTTTAATCGTAATATCGTTAAGCTATTTATAGTCGATAATTTTTCTGAAAACCAGGTTTTTATTTTCGTTAATTCTTTGCTTTCCGTTTTTGGTTTTTGGTATCATAAAAACGGGATATTTAGCAGAAAAATTAAAAGGTTGGATATATTCTTTTTTTAAATCGAATTAAATAATTTTCCATAAGTCTTTTAATTCTTCGGGATTTATATGATAAATTTTATAAAGTTTAAAATAATATCCTTCCTTAATAAGTATTCGATAATCTCATTAATTATATGGTAATAACTTATGATCTTCCTTATTCTTAAATAAGTTCTTAAATTCTCGATACTGAAATAGTACTATTTCGACGGAATTTAACACTTGTATTCTTCTAATAATATAACAGATTTTTTATTCGTCCTTTTCGGGTAATTTCTTATTACCTTCTTAAGAAAATATCTAACATTTCCAGTTAATATACGAATTGTTAATCCTAAGCCATAACATTTCCAGGATAATATTATGTCCGGAAATGTCGGCAATATTTAACGAGATTCGTTTTTGGTATTCTTAAATCCAAACGGGAAGTTTTTCCGTTTTTCGAAAAATTCGTCCGTTTTCGTATTTAAACAGGTTTCCGTTTATTATACGTAACTTATAAAACTTTAGCTTATACTTTTAAAAAACTTGATATTTTTTTACCGTTACGAAAAAAATAAAGTTGCTTTTAGTTCCTAAATTAATTATAGCTTTAAATATATTACTTTTATATTTAAATAGAATTTCGATCTGGATACGTAACCCTTTTATTACTTTATATAATGTTTTATAAGTTAGGGCTTTTCGATACCTTAATTTCGAAAGTTTTTGGCGTTTTTTAATTTATAATAATATCCAGCTTAAGAGAATTTCCATTCGCGTGCTTTTCGAATAACGTATTTAATATATTAATTATTTTTGCATCTAAACCATATTTTCTTACCATACTTGCATTTGAAGGTAATTTTTTTTTTCGGGCTTAATCCTTAATTTAATATGCTTCGAATTATGTAGTTAAAAATGTAAACTTCCGAAAAAGGTATTCCTATATTTAGAAGTTTGTATTAAATATAAAGCATTAAGGAATAACATAAACATTTTTACGATATAACTTTTTAGCTTTATATTAATTCGGGATACAAATAACAAAACTTAGGGTATTTTAGCTATCGGGAAGTTTCTGTATATTTACATTTATCATTTAGTTCGGTAAGTATCTTTTCGTTTCATCTAGGCCAAAAATTATTATCTTTTTTAATTCAAAAATAAACGAGATAATCGTCGATGTAACAAGTAATAAAATGCAACGACTTATGCTAACTTTTTCGAAATTCTGTATATACCGTACATTTAGAGAGCTTACAAAACTCCAATGATAATTATCTATAATTACTAACGTCAGCTCGGAACTAATCATTTTCGTTATGCATTTTATACTGAAATATGTCAAAATGATAAAAACATCTTAACTTTATAACTATCCTAAAAGCCGTTTATCCGGAATAATATTTGCAAGCTTTGGCCTTAAAATCCTAATAAATAGGGCAATCCTCGTACTTTAAGATATCGTTCTGAATTTAAATGGTAATAATAATAATAAATTCTGGCTGGAAAAAAGTCGAATTAACTTTTTTTTCTTCCTTTTCCATCTTACTATCGGTTTCTTATTCAACCGCTTTAACTTTCTTCTGGAATTAAAGAATCCCTTTTTTTTAAAGTTTTTTTTAACGGAAAAATGATACTTACTTTTGAAATATTCCTTCTTACCATAATTAAAACATTTTATATTAGATTTATCTTTCTAAGGCTTTTTCGAAACGGTACTTGCTTCCTTTTAAGGTTTGCCCTTATTCTTTTTAATTCGGTTACTAAAACCTTTATCGTTATTTCGTTTGTTAATTCCTTTTTTTCGAGGTACCGGTTAAAGGTACGTTAATTAGCGATAATTGCTTTATCGGTATACTTTTTAAAGGATTTTATTTTGGGTATTATATATATCTCGTCCTTAACTTGCGGTTTTAAGCCATTATAAAAAAATAAAACAACGCGTTTTCGAATAAATTAAAAATTACGGCTAAACGGTTAAATTCCGTCATATATTCTGCTGCTAACTTAATTTAATAAAGGAAATATAACTATTTTATTACGTATTATTTTTTATTTAGATCTCCAAATATCGCTTATATTCGATCCTTAAAAAATCGATAATTGTTAAAAATGTAATTAATAATATTTAAGAATTTCTTAGGGTAATTTTTTAAATAATCCTTTATAATTAATTCGAATTATAGGAAAACTTATCCAGCAAACAACTGGAAAATGGCTATCATCTTTTAATAATCCTCCGTTAAGGAACTTTGGTAAAACTTAAAGTAAGTTCTAACTTAAACGAAAAACCCTTCCATATCTATAGTTCCGTTATAAGCTTTAAAACAATTCGCTTATAGCTTTTAATTTCCGGCATTCCGTAATAACTGGGAGGTGGGATAATGGCTTCGCGGTACCGATCAAGGCGGAATAATAAGGGTGCTAGGGTTCTCTCCTCCATTCTTCGGGTAGGTTAAACCATCCTTTTTCTAGGGAGCTGGGGTTTTTTTTTTCTATCTCTTTCCAAAGCGTAAATTCTGCGCAACAGGATTTCCATTTTCTCCTTAAGGGAAAGCTTTCTCTCTTTTCCCTTTAGGCCTTAAAATTCCTAAACTATTAGCTTTTCTTCCTTTTCCGAATCTCCTTAAACCTTAATAATATCCTTTAAAGCCGGGGTTAAATGCTAGGTCTAAAAAGAAAAAGGGTTTCCCTTACTTCGAGTTATAAAAAGTATAATATTATTAATTAATTAAAAAACTTTTTCGATAAAGGGTAAATTATTTAATCTGGTTATTAATCCCTTATTAGCTTATAACGAGAATTAGGTATATTGTTTATTTTTTAAACATCATTTTATAATCTCGTTTTTACTAAGTTTACAAAAGCTTATATCTAATTGGGTTTGGAATTATCCGTCGGTTATTAATCAAGAAGTTATTAAAATGTAACGAACCTGTTATATATCTACCTGGAAATATAAGCAGTATCCGAAATGGGATTTTGATTTGCAGGTACAATAGGGCGAAGGATAATTTATTATAGATTTCATTCGTTAAAGAAGTTTAAAGACTCTTCCCTTAATTAAAGAACGGTACGGTTGCCTCTAATCGAGAGCTTAGATTAATAGCTAAGTAGCGAGACTAAGTAGTTGCTATCTACATAAGAAACTTGGTTCATATATATCCTTCGTATCTCCTTAAGGTCTCTGAAGCCTCTCTGTGTGGTCCCCTAGGAGTCTCTGGATGGTCTCTGTCAACACGACAGAGACCATTTAGTGGGGCCGAGGTTTACCCGTTGGGGTCACCCTCCTAGGGTCTCAATTCTGGCCTGGGAGTCCTTCCTGTTTCGTAACATTATGATTTTAAGGTTCCCAAACGAAGCATACAGATGTTACAATATAACAAGGATGGTACGGTACAGTTATGTGAAATCCTAAAAAAACCAATCCCCGAACTTTTAATAAGGTTTCGAAATTCCTATAACACAAAAAAAAAAAGAAAAAGGTTCAGTAGCTAAAAGGATAACCAAAAGACCAGCTATTATACCATGGCAAGATTTACCTACCTAGAGATTAATAGGAACAGTTTGTAAGAGAATTTTACGAAGATTTATTATATAGATATCAAAGAATCTTTAAAACCATTCGACGGCTATAGGAAAAGTATAACTTCCTAGAATTACGCCGAGTAATTAAAAAGATCGTTAAAAATTATAACATTTGCAATAAGGCTAAGGTAATACGCCATAAGCTCTATAGGCTATTGTAACCTATTAACATTCCTAACAAAGCATGGAACGCCACAGCTTGGGATTTTATTATTAACCTTCCTCTATTTAAAGACTTAACTATTGGAGTCGAATACGACGGAATTTAGGTGATTGTTGATAAACTTACCAAATATGGGTACTTCTTACTTTTTAAAGGAATTGCGATAACAAAGTAACTGGCCTATGCATTTATTCGATATTACCTCGATAAATACGGAATGCAAGAAGAGATCATTTCCGATCGAAATAAGCTTTTTATATCCAAGTTTGGTACCAGCTTTTTTAAATGGATAAGTGCTAAGCTTAAGTTTTCTATAGTTTATTACCCTTAAATAGATGGTTAGACGGAACGATTAAACTAGACCCTGGAATAGTACCTCCAAAGTTATGTTAACTACCAACAAGATAACTGGGTAAAACTGCTATTATTGGTATAAGTAGCCTATAATACGTTTACTAATAGAGATATAGGCGTATCCCCTTATATAGCTATATACGGATACGAAGTAATAATTTGTAACGAACCTGTCATATATCCACCTGGAAGTATGAGCAGTATCCGAAATGGGGTCTTGATTTGCAGGTAATAATAGGACGAGGAATGATTTAATAGGGGTCTTGTTCGTTAAAGAGATTTAAAGACTTTTCTCTTAATTAAAGAACGGTGCAGTTGCTTTTAGTTAAGAGCTTAGATTAATAGCTAAAGAACGAAACTAAGTAGGTATTATTTATATAAGAGACCGGTTCGTTATATATCTAATTAGCTTTTAATAAATGTGTCGTAAATTTATGTAATTTATATAATCCAGTTTTAAATTACTTAGATTACTTAGATTATTTAAGGGCCAAGCCTTTTGGCCGACCTTTAGCCGTAACGCATTCCCGTGTTAGGCCTTAAAGGTAAAACCTTAAAATAAGAACATTATTTTCGTAACATTATTTCCCTTTTTTAAAGATTTCTGTCCTAAAAATAAAAACAGTAAGTCGTTTCTTTTTTTTAAACCTACTTTTGGACTTAATTAACCTTTATTACGTTAGGCCGCATTAAAAAATAGAAAAAAAAGCCTTATTTAAACCAGCGCGATTTTCGGAATAATCGTACTAACTTAATTAAGAAATTTGGTATTAAGGTTTTTCCGTATTTCTATTATCTTCGATTTGGCGAAGCCGAATGTTTTTACGCCTTGGAGTACTTAAGTTGTAATAATTACATTCGCCGCCAACGTTTTTCTTACAACGTTTTGACTATAAACTCCTTAAGAAAAATGAACGAAATATAGGAACGTTTTTAAAAGGAGTAGCGGAAAATTGAAAACAGTTTTTTGGCGTATTAAGAAGCCGCGGAAAAGGAACTGGACGAATTAAAGCGTTGCCAAAATAAAAAATCGAAAGAATTTATTGGAAGATTAAAACGCTTGCGTTTTTAACAAAATCTCCTTAAGAAACGGATATTAAAAATATTAAAAAAAGGTTTAAAGTTAGATTAATTGGAAAAACGGGAAAGAATAAAAAAATAAAGGCGACAGGTGGAAGTAGAGCAGGTATAGTTTACTTCCGAGATAGATGCTATAGCAGAGGCGTTTACTTTTTTCGATTGGAACGCCGTAAGGTTAGATTTAAGTAGGAGACCTTTGTCGTTTACGACCTTGGCCGCGTTGAAGACGGTCGGTCAGGATTTTGCCGGTGGAACGTTTTAACCAGGTTTATCGTATTCGTTAGGTGGTTAAATGGTTTTTAAGTGTTTTTTTCGTATAAGTATCTTTCCTATTTGACTAGGTACTGGATCTTGTTTTTGACCATTCTGGAATCTAGTATTTTTTCGACTTCGTACTTATTATTATCTTTTTCGATTTTTAAACTTGTTTTTAACGGAACGTTTTTAGGTGTTAATTTAAGCAAGGAAATGTGGAAAATAAAGTGTATTTTTATTGTTTTAGGTAATAACAGTCGGTAATTAGTTTTGGAAATAACTTTATTAATCTTAGACGGATTAAGTTTTTTAAAATTAAGCTTATTGCTGGGCCTTTTGGTTTTAATTTGTGAGATGTTCGACGTTGCGTTTTGTTTTTGACGTAACAAGTAGACCTTATTTCCCCTTACTAAAATTGGTTGCTTAATTCTTTTTTTATTATAATATTAGGTTATTTTTTGCTGGAGAAAACGTAATTCGGTTCGTAGGCGGGATTATATCGTCTTGATTTTAGTTACCATTATTTTTGCTTAAGGCGTTATGGTGGTAATTATAGGAGTTTTATATATTAATTATTCTGGTCGTTAGGTTATCGCCTTATATCCGTATATAGTTATATGGGAAGATATATTCATATTTTCGTTAATAAATATATTGTAAATTATTTATGTTAATAATAAAAGCTTTATTTGATTATTTTGTTAATAATTAACGTAATTTCGAAGGTATTGTTTTAAGGTTTGGTTTAGTCGTTTTATTTAACCGTCTGTTTAAAGGTAATAAGCTATTAAGAACTTAAGCTTAATATGTATTTATTTGAAAAAATTAATACTAAATTTAAAAATAAAAAACTTATTTCGATTAAAAATAATCTTTTCTAATATTCCGTATTTATTAAGGTAATATCGGATAAATACATAAGTCAGTTATTTTGCCGTTACAGTTCCTTTAAAAGGTAGGAAGTACCTATATTTGGTAAGTTTGTTAATGGTTACCCAGATTCCGTCGTATTCGATTTTAGTAATTAGGTTTTTAAATGGAAGTAAGTTAGTAATAAAATCTTAAGCTATGGTATTCCATACTTTATTAAGAATGTCGGTAGGTTATAACAGCTTATAAAATTTATAGCGTACTGTTTTGGCCTTATTGTAAATGTTGCAATTCTTGATAACCTTTTTAACTACCCGGCGTAATTTTGGAAAGTCGTACTTTTCTTATAGTTATCGAATAATTTTGAAAATTCCTTAATGTTTATATAGTAAATTTTCATGGAATCTTTTTATAAATTGTTCTTATTAATCCCTAGGTATATAAATTTTGTTATGGTACAGTAATTAGTCCTTTGGTTATCTTTTTAACTGTTGGACCTTTTTCTTTTTATTTATATCGTAAGAATTTCGAAGCTTTATTAAAAGTTCGGGGGTTAATTTCTCTAGGATTTCGTATAGCTGTATAATACTATCTTTATTATATTATGATATTTATATGTTTCGTTTGAGAACTTTGGGATTATAATCGCCTTTACGATTAAAAATATCCGCCTGGATATTTTCCTTTTTTTTAATATGATATATTTTAAAGTTAAATTTTGACAGGAAAACTATCCAAGTTTTATGTCGTTTATTTAGCTTTTGCGCTTTTATAAATAGGATAAGGTTTTTATAATTAAAATAAATGTTAAAAGGTTTTTTAGTTCCGTTAAAAAAACTCCCATTTCTTAAAAGTATTAATAATTGTTAATAATTTTTTATTATAAATTAAATATTTAAGTTTTATATTTCGGAATATTTTTAAGTATTAAATTATTAGGTATTATTTATTGTTATCCTTTAGTTATTTTAAGACGGCATTTAGTACGTAATTTAAGGCATTAATTTTTAGGCGTTTTTTTTATCCGCGTTAAATAACCTTATTATAGGTCTATTAATAATTACGTCTTTTAAAATCTGGAATACCTTTTTTGCATCCTTTAAAAGCTTAAATTTTTTATTAACGTATTTTTTAATAATAAGTTTTATTAATAATTTGATTATATTTCCGTATCTTTTAATTAAGCTTCATACGTATCCCGTAAATCTTAAGATTTGCCGGATATTTATAACGGTTAATTTGTTAAAGATAAGCTAATTTTTAATTACTTTTATCTTAAAACGTTAGATTTGAATTTGGCCGGGTATAAATATATATCCCAAAAAGTTTAGTTTCTGCGTATATTATACGTTTTTAATTAGGTTAACTTAGATATTTGCCTTATTTAAAGTTTTAAGTACTTAAATTATATATTATTTATGTTCTTTTAAAATTTCGAAGTAAATAAAAATGTCGTCGAGGTAAACAAATATAAACTTATCCAAATATTTTCGTAAAATGGTTATAATTAAACGTTAAAAACTGGCGGAAGCATTAATACGTTCCATAAATATTACTTGGTATTTATAAAGTCCATATATCGTTTTAAATGCCGTTTTTTATTTCTTTCCTTAGGTTATTCGGATACGGTAATAACCGTCTTAAAAATTAAGTATAATAAATTACTTAACTTTGTTAATATTTTCTTTTAATATATTTATAAAGGTTAAGGGATATTTATTTTTAATCGTAATATCGTTTAATTATTTATAATCGATAACTTTTTTTAAAATTAGGTTTTTATTTTCGTTAATTTCTTATTTTCCGTTTTTAATTTTTGATACCATAAAAACGGGATATCCAGCAAAAAAGTTAAAAGGTTAAATATAACCTTTTTTTAGATCGAATTAAATCATTTTCCATAAGGCTTTTAATTTTTTAATGTTTATGTAATAAATTTTATAAAATTTAGGATGATATCCCTTTTTAATAGGTATTCGATGGTCCCATTAACCATATAATAATAATTCGTAGTTTCTTTTAGTTTTTAAATAATTTCTTAAATCCTTAATATTTAGGTGGTATTATATCGGCTTAATTTGGCATTTATACCTTTTTGATAATATAGCAAATTTCTTGTTCGTTTTTTTGGGTAAGTTTTTATTACTTTTTTAAAAAAGTATTTGGTATTTCCAATTAATATATGGATTGTTAGTCCTAAGCTATAACATTCCCAAGATAATGTTATATCCGGAAATGTCGGCAATATCCAACGAAACTCGTTTTTGATATCCTTGGATTCAAACGGGAAATCTTTTTATTTTTCATAAAACACGTCCGTTTTCGTATTTGGATAGGTTTCCGTTTATTAGGCGTAATTTGTAAGATTTCAGCTTATATTTTTAAGGAACTTTATGTTTTTCCGCCGTTACGGGAAAGATAAAGTTATTTTCGGCTTTTAAATCGATTATAAATTTGAATATATTGTTTTTATATTAAAATAAAATTTCGATCTGGCTGCATAATCCCTTTATTACTTTGCATAAGGTTTTATAAATTAAAATTTCTCGATACTTTACTTTCGAAAGCTTTTAATGTTTTTTGACTTATAATGGTATCCAGCTTAAGAAAGTCTTTATTTGCGTATTTCTCGAATAACGTATTTGGTATATTAATTGTTTTTGCATTTAAACCATATTTTCTTACCATATCTGCATTTTAAAATCATTATTTCCTCCGGGTTCGATCCTTAATTCTGTAGTTTTTAAGTTATTAAGTTAAAAGTATAATCCTTCGAAAAAGGTATTTTTATATTTTAAAGTTCGTACTGGATGTAAAGTATCGGGGAATAACATAAATATTTTTATAATATAGCTTTTTGGCTTTATTTTAATTCGGGATGTAGGTAATAAGACTTAAGGTATTTTAGCTATTAGGAAGTTTTTATACATTTGTATTCCTTATTTGGTTTTGTGGATATCTTTTCGTTTTATTCAGGCCAAAAATCGTTATCTTTTTTAGCTTTAAGATGTACGAAACAATCGTTGACGTAACAAACGGTAAAGTGCAACAACCTATGCTGGTTCTTTCGGAATCTGGTATATACCGTATATTCGGGCAGCTTATAAAGCTCCGGGGATAATTATCCGTAATTGCTAACGTTAGGTCGAAATTAACCATTTTCGTTCTGCATTTTATATTAAGATATATCAAGATAATAAAAACATCTTAGCTTTATGGCTATCTTGAAGGTTATTTATTCGGGGTAATATTTGCAGGCTTTAACTTTAAAGTCCTAATAAATAGGGTAATTTTCGTACTTTGGGATATCGTTCTGGATTTAAGTAATAATAGCAATAATAAATTCTGGCTGGAAGAAAATCGAGTTAATTTTATTTTCTTCCTTTTTTGCCTTACTGTCGATTTTTTGTTTAACCGTTCTGGCTTTTTTCTGGGGTTAAGGAACTTTTTCCTTTTTAGAGTTCCTTTTTACGGGAAAGCGATACTTACTTTTAAAATATCCCTTTTTGCCATAATTAAAACATTTGATATTACATTTATCTTTTTGGGGTTTTTTTAAAATAGTACTTGCTTTTTTTAAAATTTACCTTTATTTTTTTTAGTTCGGCTGTTAACACCTTTATTATTATTTCGTTTGTTAATTCCTTTTTTTTCGAGATACCGATTAAAGGTATGTCGGTTAGCGATAATTGCTTTATCGATATATTTTTTAAAAGATCTTATTTTGGGTATTATATATATTTTATTTTTAACTTAAGGTTTTAAACTATCGTAAAAAGGATAAAATAACGCGTTTTTAGGTAAATTGGAAATCGCGATTAAGCGGTTAAAT
The DNA here is from genome assembly GCA_004154915.1 of Monosporascus ibericus. Taxonomy (NCBI): domain Eukaryota; kingdom Fungi; phylum Ascomycota; class Sordariomycetes; order Xylariales; genus Monosporascus; species Monosporascus ibericus. Next base: position 5,054 of record QJNU01000660.1, on the reverse strand, counting down.
TTTATCGTATATTTTGCAATTAATTTGGTTTAATAAAGAAGGTATAATTATTTTATTACGTATTATTCCTTATCTAGATCTTTAAATATAATTTGCATTCGGTTTTCGAAATATCGGTAATTGTTAAAAATATAATTAATAATATTTAAGGATTTTTTAAGGTAATTTTCTAGGTAATTCTTTATAATAAGTTCGAATCATAAAAGAACTTGTTTAATAAGTAATTAAAAAATGGTTATTACTTTTTAATAATTTTCCGTTAAAAAGCTTTAATAAAACTTAAGGTAAGTTCTAACTTAAATAAGGAATCTTTTTATATTTATAATTCCGTTATAAAGTTTCGGGGTAATTAATTTATAGCCCTTAATTTCTGGCATTTTATGGTAATTAAAGTATAAGATAATAACTTCGCGGTACCGATTGGGGCTAAATAATAAGGGTATTAAGGTTTTTTTTTTCATTCCTCGGGTAAATTAAACCATACTTTTTTTAAAAAGTTAAGGTTTTTTTTCTTTATCTTTTTCCAGGGCTTGGATTTTGCGGATTAAGATCTTTATTTTCTTTTTAGGAAAAAGCTTTTTTTCCTTTCTTTTCGGGCCTTAAAGTTCCTGGATTACTGGTTTTTCCTTTTTTTCCGAATTTCCCTGGATTTTAATAATATCTTTTAAAGCCGGGGTTAACTGTTAGGTTTAGGAAAAAAAAGTTCTTCTTTACCTCGGGTCGTAAAAAGTATAATATTATTAATTAATTAAAAAGAAATTGCGATAAGAAGTAAATTATTTAATCTGGTTATTAATTTTTTATTGATTCGTAATAAAGATCGGGTATATTATTTGTTTTTTAAACGTTACTTTATGATATTATTTTTATTAAGTTTAAAAAGGTTTATATTTAATTAGGCTTGGAATTATCTATCGGTTATTAATTAAAAAATTATCAAAATATAACGAACCTGTTATATATTTACCTGGAAGTATAAGCAATATCCGAAATAGGGTTTTGATTTATAGGTAATAATAGGACGAAGAATAATTTAATAAGGGTTTTATTTATTAAAGAAATTTAAAGATTTTCCCCTTAATTAAAGAACGATATAATTGCTTTTAATTAAAAGTTTAAATTAATAATTAAAAAGCGAAATTAAGTAAGTATTATTTATATAAAAGACCGGTTCGTTATATATTTAATTGTCTTTTAATGAGTATGTCGTGGATTTATGTGATTTATGTGATCCAGTTCCAGATTACCTAGATCACCTAGATCACTTGAAGGTTAAGCCCCTTGGCCGACCTTTAGCCGTAACGCACTCCCGCGCTAGGCCTTAAAGGTAAGACCTTGGGATGAGAACACTGTTCTCGTAACATAATTAAACGACTAGAATAACCGGCATATAAAGCTTTTATAATAACTACCATAATTTCCCGAACAGAAATAATAGTAACCGAAATCAAGATAATATAATCTCGTTTATAAGCCGAATTGCGTTTTTTCCAGCAAAGAATGGCCTAATACTATAACAAAAAGAAAATTAAGAGACTAATTCGAGCGAAAAAAGATAAGGTTTACTTGTTACGCCAAAGACAAAACGTAACGTCGAACATCTTATAAATTAAGATTAAAAGGCCTAATAGTAAGCTTGATTTTAAAAAACTTGGTTCGTTTAAAATTGATAAAATTATTTCTAAAACTAATTACCGATTATTATTACCTAAGATAATAAAGATATACCCTGTTTTCCATATTTCCTTATTTAAACCAGTACCTAAGAACGCCCCGTTAAAGATAAGCCTGGAAATCGAAAAAGATGATAATAAATACGAAATCGAAAAAATATTAGACTTTAAAATAATTAAAAACAAAATCCAATATTTAGTTAACTAAGAAGGATATTTATACGAAAACAATATTTGGGAATTACTTAACTACTTAACGAATGCGATGGATTTGGTTAAGACGTTTTACCGACGGAATCCTGACCGACCGTTTTTAACGTAGTCAAGGTCGTAAGCGATAAGGGTCCCCCGTTTAAATCCAAACTTACGACGTTTTAGTCGAATAAAGTAGATGCTTCCGTTATGGTATCTATCTCGGAAGCAAGCTGCGCCTGTTCTACTTTTACCTGTTGCCGCTTTTCTTTTATTCTTTTTCGTTTTTTTAATTAATTTAACTTTAAACCTTCCTTTAATATTTATAACGCCCGTTTTTTAACAAGATCCTGTTAAAAACGTAAGCGTTTTAATTTTTTAATAAACTCTTTCCATTTTTCTTTTTGGTAACGCCTTAATTCGTTTAGTTTTTTGTCCGCTGCTTTTTGGTACGTTAAAAAATTATCCTTAAATTTCCGCTGTTCCTTTTAAAGACGTTTTTATATCTCGTTTATCTTTTTTAAGCAATTTATGGTTAAGACGTTATAGGAAAAACGTTGGCGACAAGTGCAGTTGTTACAACTTGGGTACTTTAAGGCGTAAAAACATTCGGCCTTATTAAGTCGAATATAATAAGAATACGAAAAAAGTCCTAATACCAAATTTCTTAATTAAGTTAGCATGATTATCCCGAAAATCGCGTTAATTTAAACGAGGCTTTTTTATTTCTTAATACGGCCTGACATAATAAAGGTTAACCAGGTCTAGAAGTAAGTTTAACAAGAAAAGATGATTTATTGTTTTTATTTTTGGGATAAAGATCTTTAGAAAGGGGAAATAGTGTTACGAAAACAGTATTTTCGTCTTAAGGATTTACCTTTAAGGCTTAACGTAGGAATGCGTTACGGCTAAAGTTCGGCCAAGGGGCTTGGCCCTTAAGTAATCTAGGTAATTTAAGTGATTTGGGACTAGATCATATAGATTACATAGATCTACGACATACTTATTAAAAGATAGTTGGATATATAATGAACCGGTCTTTTATGTAAATAGCACCTATTTAGTTTCGCTCCTTAGCTATCAATCTAAGCCTATAGCAAAAGGTAGTCGTTCTCTACTGTAGGAAGAGTCTTTAAACCTTTTTAACGAATAAACCCCTAGTAAATCATCCCTCGCCCTATTGTCACCTGCAAATCAAGACCCCTTTTCGGATATTGCTTATACCTCCAGGTGGATGTATGACAGGTTCGTTACAGAAGGCTTCGGAAGTAACAAACAAAATAAATTTCTTATGGGCGCTCGCTAAGGCCTAAGATAAAGTTATGAACGTCTTACGATATATTACAATAGGCTTTAAGGCTTTAAGTATATAACTTATTAATCGGAACAGGGTTTTAAAGAACCTACATATAAAAAAAACGAAAGGCCGGAAGATAAACCGGTTACGAAGTTATCTGTTATCCCACAACCCCTTAATTTTCTCGAGTTAATCGCTCCAACAAATCTTAATACATTTAAAATTTGAAAAAATCTAAAAGACCTGGAAATAACCTTAATTAAATTCGACCCAGCTTTTAGGAAACCTACCGCCCAGCTGCTATTCCGCAAGATGCGCAAAGCGCTTAACGTTTTTAATAACGAATTAACCGCCCTCGAAAATCACAATAACCAATTAACTTTAACCTTCAAAATTGCACGCCCGAAAAAGTAAAAAAAGGTCGAAATTAACCCTAATCAAAAGTTTATACGACTAATAAACGTTAAGCAAGCGAAGGCAGGGCTAGAAAGCAACGCAAAGGGACCTTCCTCTGTTACTCCGCAAAACGAAGCCTTAAACAAAGGAATAAAAAAAAGCGATTATAATACCGATGATCCAGATTATATAATTATACGATTACGATAAAACCCGAAGTAGGTTGCTTAAGTAGTTATTAAGATATCGATTTTTGAAGTATATAGATGGTTTAGCGATAGCCTCAAATTGGGGGTGGGGCGCGAAGGGGGTGGTGCGTGAACTGGGTGTTTGACTTACCACATGTGATGACGGCCTGTTTGTGCCTGACCCTACGGCCGTTTGCACAAACACAGCCTAGCATTACCTGAAAAGCACGCACCTTAGAACTCCATATTTCACACCCTCTTATTCGGAATTGCCACATTTGCTTCGCCGACGGCTGCACTCCAGAGCACCAACAGGGGTTAGGTCTGATTCGACGCGTCCCTCAATCGAAATCTTCACCTTGCGTGTGATTAGTGTCATCTGTCATGCCTTTGAGCCGCAGCGAGGCGCCAGCCTCGATCTCTGATTCAGAGGCAATAGAGTCACAGCTCGGGCGGCTTAACTTGTTGACGAAAGGCAGAAGAACCATCAAGACGCTACAGGAGCTGACCGAGTATGAACGAGAACGCAAGGGCCTTCTCAATCTAGGGGTTCGATGTAAGTGCATCGAGGGCGATCCCTTCGGTGTTTTGATGTCTTGGGCAGGCAACGTCGCACATCCCGAGGACGATCGAATCGTAAGTGATCTTTGGTAGACGACTTCACCTCCCCTCAATCTCCTTTGGGTAGTATCTGACACGAGCCAGTATGATATCACGCAGCCGTTGCTTGGAGAGCTATCCTCAACAAAATTAGATGAGGGCGCCAAAGTGAAAGCTATCGAGTCCCTCTTGCACATGATACCGACCACCCCTTTCGGCCAGATTGCTGAGGAACTATCCGTCGAAAACTCTTACAAAGTTTTAATGGAGAACGCCCAAGAGACCATCGTCACGTTCAAGCTGGCCTCGTCCGTCTCGGTTCGTCTCATGCAGTGCCACGATATAGGCAAATGCGACGAGAGCTCCTATGGTCGGACCATTCGCGCAAGCATGTCCCGCGCCCACACGACTTCTCAACTGGATGATCCGCCCACGACGAAGGAACTTACTCAGCACATAATGGCTAGACTCCTAAGCAAAAGCAAGAGTTCCCTGGGAATCACAGAAGACGAAGACCCCGATAATATCAAGAACGGACCCAGTAACAGCGGGCATACTGGCCGTACCTGCGGAGGATTCTTCTACGAGTTGAGGAAGGCCGCACAGGAAGAGTACCGGTATCACATGTAGTAGTAGTAGTAGTTGTAGTAGTAGTAGTAGTAGTAGTAGTAGTAGTAGTAGTAGTAGTAGTAGTAGTAGTAGTAGTAT
>QJNU01000659.1:0-40177 GCA_004154915.1 Monosporascus ibericus | reverse complement strand
GTCACCTACTGATCGGCCCATATGTGTTCCGGAGCTAAGCTACTTAAAGTTGTATGAGTGCAACAGCACCTGCAACTGACCTAATACAACAACACAACTGATATCCCCTATATCTGATAATTAAGAATCTCATTCGCTTAATTCGCGTATATATTAATTAATTAACTGTTGCTAAGATGATATAGGTTGTATATCAGTAGCAATTATTTATATATTTTAATAACAATAATAACGATCGCATAATCGACGTTTTTAATTATTTATAAGGAACCTAAAAATTAGGACCGCTTTAAAGGCGAATTCCAGATTAAAATACGCGTTTTTGATATTTAGGATTATATCGATCCTAATTAATTACTTAAATAACCTGTTAAACCTACGAAACCTAAGATAGTTACTTATTTAAAAAAACGATTTCGTTAAATGATAACGTAAGCGGCCAGTTTATTTACCGAAGGAACTATATAAGTCGAAAAAATCGATTAAACGAATTATTTAGCGAATACCTTTAAATAACGACCGAAAATAAATAAACTTATAATTAGAACTTTACGGAATATATTTATATAAAAAGAAATACGATATTTTTCGCAAAAATATAAATAGCCTTATAAATTAAATCTTAAAATCGGTATTTCCAGCGATTAAAAAAACGAACCTTTTTCCAGAAAAGAATTTATGGGAATAATACGTTACGTTAACCGAATTTGGCAAGATATACGATAACAAACTTTTAATTAATATTTAACGAAAATACCGCAACCGGTTAAAGTAAACCTTAAAGTTAGCAAAAAAGCTAAACGAATAAATCGGGAAATAGTAAAAGATTATGGCTTAAAGGTAACGATACGGAATCCCGAAAACGAAAACGATAATCGTATGGATTAACGACCTATATACAGCAATAACTCCAATCATGAAAACCTGAACGATTACCTTCAAAATAGTAAAAAAGGCCAAGATAAAAAACGGCACAATTAGTTACCAAAAAGTAACTACTAACCTCCTAAATTATTAGGCTATAACTTATCCACTAATTATATTAAGAAACGTTAAAGTAACGTTTTTAACGCTTTATAAGGCTTTTACGGAACCATCTAATCCGGACGATCTTAATTAAAAAAAAATCAGACCTACTAACCGTCAACCGAAAGGTAAGAATTCAGGACGGGGCCTAAAACGAAATAATCGAGGTAACTTTTACTCGGATCGAAACGCCAGCAAACGAAAGCGTTACGAATTAAACGATCAGGGCATCCGTTATAAAGCATATTATAATACCCTACATCGGTTACCTTAATATTATTATGCGTTTCTTAAAAAAGCTTTAACAAACTTTAAGTTTATAAAAATAATAATATTATTAGTTAAGGATCGGATTATTTTTAATTAATCTTTAAAGGAAAAAATCGACCGTTTATTAAAAATTATAAAAACATTAATTATAAAAACAAATTAACTTTTAAAAAAAATAAAACGAATCTTGGCCTACTTTTTAATCATTAATTAATATAACGTTATAAATACCTTATTTTACCCCATAAAAAATTTATCCATTTTAAATTTAAAATTTATGATATATATTTTTAACTTAATTAATAAGTTCCTAAACTATAAAATAACGATTTAAGGTAATAGAATATACGTAAGGAATAATTTCGTCCCGATTAAAAGTTATAGAAAAGTAAACATATTACTTTAAAATCTTAAAAGCCAAAAAACGTTACGTTTATACGACATAACTTATTACGAAAATTTCGTATATAACTTAATATCTTTCCGGCAGTTCCGAAAAAAAAGGTATTAATAAAATAACTGAAAAATTAATAATTTTTTTGGAAATAACGTACCACACCAGCGAGTCGGACACTTTTTGGCAGTCCGCGACAACAAACACAAATAAAACAACCATAACGTAATTAATTAATTTAAACTAATCGGTTTCGTTTTCGCTAGACGTATTTACAGCTTTTTTACAAGTACGCGCATTATGTCCGGGCTTGCCGCAAATACCACATTTCCGTTCCTTCGTTTTAATCCTTTTACGACGATTACCTTTAGCCGCTATTGGCTGGGACTTTTTACTACCCCCTTCTTTCTCGGCCAAAAAAGCTTGTTCTTTTTGTATAGTAAGTATTTCTTTTTTTTAAAAACGTTTATTTTTAGTTTTGCGACGTTTGTTAAGGACGTAGTTGGTTTCGTGCAATTAGGTAACCTTTTGTTCCAAAAAAGTAACTTTATACCAAAGTATTAATTAACTTTTGGCTAACAAATTAATCGATTTAACGATTTTTGTTGGCGAGTTACCTTGGTAATTTTTAACCCTTTTTTATAAGTAACGTTTTTGTTTCGTTGCTTTACGGATATTTGTAAGGGTTTTCGTAAGGGGCAAAAAATTGGAACCGGCGGAAGTAAGCGGAGAAACTGTCGGTATAGGTATAACTGGAATTTTTAAGTCGGAAAGGACGTTATTAAGATCGAATAGAATAAATCCGGCTTTTGTAAATCCGGATTTAATATTATCGGACGTTATGGTAATTTTAAACGCGTTATGGAAGCTAGCGAGGAAATCTTCTTTCGCGATATAGGTATGGTAGCGTTGTATTAAATTTTCGATATATAGCGAATAAGCGCGTTTTAAAACAGAAAAACAGGATACGTCGAAAGGTTAAAGCCGATAAGAGGAATACGCGGGTATATAAAAAGTAATAATGCCGTTATTTGCGTAATATTTTTTGAATTCGATTAAATGGCGGCTTTCGTAGCCGTCGAGGATAAGGAAACGTTTCGTTTTTTTCGTACGCGTTTATGTATGCTTATCAAAATATTAAATTTATTTTAAATGTAATTCGTTTATTATTTAGCTATTAAGATTAGTATTAACCTTTTAATCGGCTGGTAATAAATTGTCGCGATACCAGGAACTAAGGTAGGTTTTCCCCGTTAATATAATAAATAGAAGTATAGCTTAATTTTACGAACTAATAGCTTATATAATTATTACCTATTTCCGATTACTTTATTAGGTTTATTTAGGTTTTTTACGTTTTTTAATATTTATAATTATTATGCCCGATGTTATAAGAAATTCCATTAAAAAGCCCGTTTCGTCGAAGTTATAAATATCCTTTTTTGCGATACCGTATTTTGCGATTGTAATCCGAATAAGGTTAAACCATTTACGAAATACTTTTGGATTTTCGTATAATATTTTTTAATAATCGATTTTCCGATTTAAACGCGTTTAAAGCTTTTTTTGCCGTTTAACAAATCTCGACGCCTAGTTAACCCCGACGCATTCCGTAACGCGCTGGGTTAGTAATAAATTTGCCATATCTTTAACGTGCTAAAGCCGAATAAGAAATATTCGCGTATTTAAGTTAAGGATTTAATCAATAATTAATTTTTTTTCGGTAAGCGTTAATTTTCGCGAAATAAGGGGAATGTCGGCTCGAAAAGATTTGCCGTTAAATCGATCTTTTAATGTAAATAAGGCTATTTCGTATATAAAACTAAGCCGTTTAAAATTAAGTTTCGGATCTCTTTTTCTTGCCTGGACGGCTAAATTTATCCTAATTCTTTTTGTAAGGCGTTTCATAATGTTGGTATTAAAAAATGGGCGGTTAAAGATAAGTAATTAGAATTGTGCAAAAAGTGTCCGACTCGTTGGTGTGTCCGACTCGCTGGTGTGGTACGTTAAATATAATTAAATAATTATTACGTTAATAAATAAGTTTAATTAATTTATTATCGAAAATATTAACGTAATAATACTTTATATAACCTTAATTATTTATAAATAAAATATTAACTTATAAACAGAAAAACCATTACGTACAAATAACGGTATTATATAATACTTACGATTAAGTTATTTAAGTTCCGAAATAATTGCCTAACTGTATTCCCATATTAAGGAAATCTAATTAAAAAGTTTTATAATAATCGAATATTAAGCATATAATAAAGCTAAAGCAAAAAGATAAATATGTTATAAATTTCAGAAGGAAATATCCCGATTAAGTTAAAGAATCGCCGTTAACTTTATTAACTTCGAAAGAAACCTTAAAAAATATAAATACGTTATATTTATTACCGATAAATATTTACGTTTTATTTAGGATATTTACTTAAAGAACCGAAAGCAAAATATATTAATTATAACGTTTCGATATTTTATAAGAATCTTAAAAAACTAAAATAAAACCTTTTTATAAATAATCGAATACGATAATGAAATTTTGAAAAATTACGAACTTTAAAATATGCTTTAATCGTTTCCTTTTAATATTAAATTTAAGCTTTTAATATTATATATTTGAACTTAAAACGGGGGTATAAAACGCTTCAAAAATATAATTAAGGAAAAAACAATTACGATACGAAATAACGTTAAGTTATTAACGTTTTTAATCGTATATATTTTTAAAACAGTAATATATTTATATAACCATACCTTAAAATACTTTCTTTTTTGGCAAACCTTCTATAAGGTTTATTATATTTACTTAACGTATAAGAACGGCGTTATAATATTTAATCGGAAGCTTTAATAGGCTTACTTTCGAGCTTATGGCTATATGGCTTACGTTATAACGATTACCGTTATAAAAAAAAAACAAAAAATTTTAAAAGTTAAATCTTAAAATATAAATTAATTTTTTTATCGGTTATCGATTTACGAATATTTATAAAATTTATAACTTATTAATTAATAAAATTATTATTATTTGAAACGTTTAATTTAACAAAAAGGTTACCTTTTCCGGTAACATTAAGGACCTTAAAAATAACTTATTTTACGTTACCGAAAATAAATTATAAAACTTACTCCGATAGGTTACCATACTTAATTAGGCTAATAATTACCTTATATATATATAAAAAAAGATAAAAACTTAAACGGAATAATTCAGTTACCGGCTAGATAAAAAGGTTAACTTTAAAATAATATTAACGTTTAAAAAAACGTATAAAATAGGAAAAAATAAACTTATTCGTAAAGAATTAATTACCGTTATATAATCGTTATATTCGAATTATTTGCGTTCCTTAAACCATTACTGTTATTAATATTTATCCTAATAATTATTACGATTATTACGCCGGCGGAAAAAATAAAAGCAACTTTAAGTTCTTATTACGTTATTTAACCTAAAATAACGGTAAAAAACGAAAGTATTTTACGGGGTATATATATAAATTTCCCGTACGTTTCGAATTATAATAATATTATTAAAGTCGATTATAAAGTATAAAAAGTCGTATTTAATATAAAACGAATAATTTACTGTATAAATATGTATAATAACCGGTTAATAAATTGCGGAAATTTAACGAAAATAAAAACCCGAAATACGCGTTACCTTAATTAAAAAAGCTTTAATTTATTAAAATAAAAAACATTATTTAAGTTACGAAATCGGGTATATAAGCGAAATTTGCCGTTACCGCTATAAGGTTATAAAAAGCTAAATATATATCCGTTAAAAAAGATATTCCGTAAAACCGAATTAACTTATTTATAAAATTATAAAAAAAATGAAGTTTTAAAAACTTATTAATTAATTTTTAATTAAAAAGAATAATTTTTAAAATATATATAAATATACGTTTATAAGTTTAATAAATATAATTAATTTTAAAAATATAAAGCTTATTTTATTATATAAGATAATTAATAACTTAAAAACGCTTATAAAAATATATACGTATTTACGTTAATTAAAAAATCGTTTCGAATTTTAATCGTTATCACGGCTAAGTTTAACTTAAAATTTAAGTAATATAATATTATAAACGTTTTTATTAACGTAAATTTACTTTACGAAATATATATAAAAACGCCTTTAAAATATTTATAACGTAATAAGATATTTTTAATTAAAAAAGTATTATATAAATTAAAAAAATCCCTTTTTTTTAATAAAAAAACTTTATTAACATATTTAAGGATTTAAAATTTAATTCCGTTCTTTATAAATTATATTATTTTTTTCGTTAAAAAGTATTTTTATTTTATTACGTCGATAATATAATGGTTATGTATAATAGAAAATATTAAGATTTTATCGATTAATTAATTTAATAAATATAAAAACGATATATTTTTATAAATAACGAAAATTTATAATAATTTCTTAAAATCGAAATAATTAAAAATAAACTTAGTAAAAAATTTAATTATCTTAATTTAATTTTTAAAAAAGGTTTAAATAAACTTTTATAAACGTTAATAATAAACGTTAAATTATTACGAAATCTTAATTTAATTTATTTAAATTTAGTTAATAAATATTAAAAAAAAAGTTTTATTCTATATATTATAATTAATACGTAATTTAATATATTTTTTATAATATTTTAATTCGTATAATTTAATTAAAAGTTTAATAACGTATATTATAACGTTATTAATAAAATTATATTATATTTAATCGGTATTAAAATATTAACGTTATAATTTAATTAATTAAAAAAACTTTTAAATTTACGTTATAAAATTATTCGGAAAAGTAATAAAATAATAAGCGCATAAATAAAATATAATAATTATTTTTATAATTAAAGCGAAAGTATTATTTTTTATATAAATTATAAAAAAAACCTTATTTATTTTTTAATTAATCAAAAAATTAAAAAATAACTTAAATATAAAACCGTTAAATATATAATACGATAATTAATAAATAATATAATTAATTAACGTTAACGTTATTTTTTTATAAATAAAGTTACGGTACGTAAATATATATAATTATTAATTACGAAAAAAAAAACCTAATTAAAATAAATTATATGCTTATAAATAATATATTAATGGATAGATTAATTAAAACCTTATTACGAAAAGCTTTTAAATATTTTAAAAAGTAACTAAAACTAATAAATATTATTAAAACCCTGGATTAACGGAAGAAAACTTTAAGGGTTATTTTAAACGAAAAATTAGCTAATTAAAAGGATTCAATCGCCGGAGGAAAGGTGAAATGGATAGTTGTAGCTTTAGGGAGTAATGAAGTACGGTAATCAACGCCGTAAATGCTTCAAGGCGTTAAGGGGGTATGTCAACTAGCTGGGGGGTGCGAAGCGCACCCCATATACGGAAAGGTCACCTACTGATCGGCCTATATGTGTTCCGGAGCTAAGCTACTTAAAGTTGTATAAGTGCAACAGCACCTGCAACTGACCTAATATAACAACACAACTGATGTCCCCTATATCTGACAGCTATCAATCTAAGCTTACAGCTAAAGGCAGTTGTTCTTTACTATAAGAAGAGTCTTTAAACCTTTTTAACGAATAAACCCTTAATAAATTATCCCTCGCCTTATTTTTACCTGTAAATTAAGACCCTTTTTCGGATACTGCTCATACTTTTAGGTAAATGTATAACAGGTTCGTTACCGGTTCCTAGGCATCGAAATAATTAAAGATAAACCTAGCAGAAAAATCTGGTTACCTTAATCCGATTTTATAAATAAACTGGCTAACTTAATTTTTAAAATGAGCCTAAATAACACTCTAGAAACGCTAATAACGAAGGTTAAGTTATTACCAAATCCTGATTTAACCCATCTAGGCTTAGTTAACAGATACTAAAAAAAGAACGGTTTTATCTTATACGTTATTATTAATACGCGACCGGATATATGTTTTATAATATCTCGATTCGCATAATTTAACATAAACCTTAATATCTTATATTATAAAGTAATTAATCACGTTATATTATACCTAATCGGGATTAACACGTTAACGTTATAATTCGATGACGAAGATTCGATAGATATTTAAAATAACACCTTTTTTACAGATAATACAATCGCTCGAAAAAGTTCCTAAGATTATTGTTACGGTTCGGGGGTACCGTACAGCTCCAGGACATGTATACGGCTGTAAGCGCCAGGATGATTGCCACGATTGCGATCATTCCACCGATCTTTTGCCCTGGTGGTGTAGCGGTATAGTGCAGCCGTAACAATTATATTATAAAGTTATTCCAAGGAATAATAAAATAATGGCCAAATAAATAAGATATAATAATTATTTTTGTAACCGAAACGAAATTATTGTTTTTTACGTAAGTTATTTTAAACCGCTTTATTTAACTTTCGATTAATTTAAAAACTAAAAGTCGATTTTAATATAGGACCGATAAGTATAAAATGCAATAATTAACAGATTATACGGCTAATTAACGCCGATATCGCACTTTTACAAATAAAGCTACGGTACGTAAATATATATAATTATTAGTTATAAAAAGTAATAAAAAAACTTAATTAAAGTGGATTATATACTTGCGGGTAATATATTAGCTAACAGATTAACTAAAACCCTATTACGAAAAGCTTTTAGGCATTTTAAAAAGCAACTAGGATTAATAGATATTATAAAAGCTTTAGACCAGTAGAAGAAAGCTTTAAAGGTTATTTTAAACTAAAAATTAGCTGATTAAGAGAATTTAATCGCTGAAGGAAAGGTAAAATCGATAGTTATAGCTCTAGGAAGTAATAAAGTATAGCGATCAATGCCGTAAAGACATTAAGACGTTAAAGGGGTATATCAGCTAGCTGGGGGGTGCGTAGCGCACCCCATATACGGAAAGGTCACCTACTGATCGGCTCATGCATGTTCCGTGGCTAAGCTACTTAACGCTGTAGGCGTACAACAGCACACGCACCTAGCCTAATACAACAACACAACTGATGTCCCCTATATCTGACAGTTTTAGCCATATCTCAATTACCAAATTTCAATTGCCCATTTGTCAACAACAATAATATAATTAACGTCGACCGAATGCAGGACAGTTATCGACGGTATCCTCGACTTATATATACGCGCGTTTTCCCAACCCGGCTTGGAATGCCAATTATTACCGTAATTTTCATCGAGCTTTGGGACGGAAGGATTAGGTACACCCGAGTTGATATTATGTCCCATTCGCGAATATGGACGCCGACCGAATGCAGGACGATTGTCGACGGTATCCACGACCTATATATGCGCGCGTTTTCCCATCCGGTCTTGGAATGTCAATTGTCGACGTAACTGTCGCCGAGCTTTAGGACGGGAGGATTGGACGCGCCCGAGTTGATATATTATGTCCAATTCGCGAATATAGACGCCGACCGAATGCAGGAATGATTGTCGACGGTATCCTCGACCTATATATGCGCGCGTTTCCCATCCGGGCTTGGAATGCTAATTGTCGACCTAGCTGTCGTCGAGCTTTGAGACGAGAGGGTTAAATGCGCCCGAGTTGATATTATGTCGAATTCGCGAATATGGACGCCGACCGAATACAGGATGATTGTCGGCGGTATTCTATAGCTAATACAGGCGTCCGTTTTTAATATGATATGTTGTGGTTGGTTAATTCGTATTCGTTATAATGGTTATCGCAAAATGCCAAACACTTTCCGGTAATGTGACGGCTTATCAGTTTAACCAACTATTAAACCTCAGTCGTACGGTTTATATTGGTAGTAGTGTCGTAGAAAACTAAGCAATAAGGTATGCGATAGTTACGTCTGGTAAAAATAAATTGTTAAGGTAATTTGGGTAACTAAAGTATATTACAAGCTGATAATTTATTTAAATTATATAGGATAAAAAATATATGTATCTTTGTTTTAGCTTCAAATACTTATATTAGCTTAAATTCTTTTGTTCATTAAATCCCCTTAAACCATTTTAAATCTTTTTGTAACTTATTTAGTTTAAGGGCCTTAAATTAATGAAGACTATTAAATTTGTTAAGTTAATTACGCAATGTTTAAGCCTAAATTAAAGCTAACTACTTAAATGTCCGATTATTATATTACAGCTAAGACTGCGAGGTTATGACACTATATTTTTCCTTTAGAATCTTTATCTTTAAAGCTCGATTATTTGTTAATTCTAGTAAGGGACTTATTTTAATACTTATTATATCAGGTCGAATTAAAGAACATCGTTCTTACCAGCGTACTAACGCTTTCGTTCTTTTAAAACGTATTAAACGCCTTAATTTTACCATGTAGTTGAACTTTTTTTTAATTTTCGTTACAAATTTAAAAACAAGACTTGTAAGGCGCATTCTAACTCCGGAAAATATACGCGTTATACCGAGTACGGTAATTGCTGCGATTTATTTAGTCGCTTTAAATTCGAATATAAAAGGTTTATCGGAAAAGAAAACCGTTTAGAATTGGTAAAACGTATGGCTCAGGAAAAGCTGCTTAAAATATAATAATATTTATTTAAATTATTCGATCGTTGAAATCGTTTACGCAAACAGAAAAAACTTCTCCGTTCCCGTGGGGCCAAGATGGTTCGCCAGGGCGTTTAGGGTGCGGAAGTTATAGAAAGATTTAAGCGTTTAAAAATAAGTAGAAGTAATAAAAGGCGGCGGTCGCCGCAGCCATATTAGGCCAGGTCATAAGCCCAGTCAATTAGTCCGAATTTATTAATTAGTCGACTATTAATTAGGGTACGGCCGTCGTTACTAATAAAAGTTCTTTAATATGCGCTGGGTACTTATCAGGTTTTTAGCGGGCTTTTAGGTATTTTCGGAATCTAGATAGTTCTTCCATTTAACCAGGTATTAGGTAGGTCCGTTGTTTTTTTTTTTTTTTTTTTTTTTTTTTGCGTAAGTTCAGAATTTTTTCTGCTTTATATATTAATGTATTCTCTTTTACTTCTTTTATACCATATATTAATATTGATAATAGTTGCTGCTGATTCGAATAAAAAAACATAACATATTTAATAAAGTTTAAGTTTAGGTAATACTTTTACTTGATAGTTAATTTTCAATATTTCTTTAGCGATTTTATGTACGCTAATATATTTAAAATTAAGTATTTTGTTTGGTCCTTTGGCCTAGATATTTTAGTGGCTAGGTAAACTATTTTTCCCTTTTTAAAGGCTTGTTCTTTTAACCTTTTCTGGTGATAGTATTTTTTTTATTTAGTCGCGGACGAATTTTAGCTTTGTTTTTATTTTTTGGGTATAGTTATTTAAGCTATTTTAATATAAGGATTATTTTAACGTTAATTAATTTTTTCTTATATACGTTTCTCTAAACCTCTAGTATAAAATTAGAATTGGCATTTACTGGAGTCGTTTTGGTCCTTTCGTGGTAATTGATATTATAAATTAATTATGCGATAAGTAACTTTTAGACTTAATTGTTTTATTCCTAATTAATATAATATTGTAAATAAGTTTTTAATATTTAATTAGTTTTCTTTTTCATTGTCCGTTTATTTAAGGTTTAAATACGTTAGATGGTTTATGTTTTAGACCTAATTATACTATAAATCCTTCGTAGAATTTCGAAATAAATATCATTCCTTTATTTAAAATGATTTTTATTAGTAATCCGTATATTCTTTATAAAAAAATGTCCTAAAAAGATGTAAGCTAATTGCTTTATATTTATATTTTTATTATATGGTAAAAAGTAAAATCTTTCGATATGTTAGATAATAATTTTAAAGATATTATTATAACGTATATCTATAGCTCGGCTTTTTAATAATGAGAGTTTAATAATAAAATCGAATGTAACGGAATCTTATAATCGTTTTGCGATTAGTAATAACTATAGTTCTCCGTATGGCTTATGCCTTCGAGTCCTTAATTTGTTGCATATTTGGTATTATTATCGTACTTCTTTTATTATTCATTTTATTCGGGGGAAGGAATAAGTACGTTATAATTATTTTAAGGATTTATAAATCCCTAGGTATCCGTATAGCTAATATTTTTATATATTTCGGATTAATATTTCCTGGTATATTCTTAGGATTTATATTTTTTTATAACGATATACGCAGCTGCGGTCGGCGGTATTAGTTGCAATAGCTCTTATAAGGTGGATTTGAGTATCCGAACCCCAATTGGGGTTTGGAATTGCTGAGCTTTTTGTCGTGTGGTTAACGTCGCACCCGCGCTTATCTCACATTTTTCTATTTTTTCGTTTTTAAATAAAGTTTCGTTATATTATTAGAGTTCTTGGTATAAATTGAAAGGTGCTGTTTTGATTATTGGTATTTGTCATAGTTGCAATTATTTTTCTAAGGTGGTGTCAAAGATTTGGTAGCTGGTTTTAATTACTTTTTTTTAGGTTTAGTCTTCGATTAAGTACATTTATTTTGTCATTTTCTAATCCTTTTTAATAAACTATGATAAAATGGTGTTTTGTTAATTCTTCGACGTAACGTAATTATTATCATATTAGTTCTTTGGTAATAATAAAGTATGTAAGGCTTTTTTAATCCGTATATACTTTGACTTAATACAGGTTTTTCCTAAGGTACTGTCTAAGCGTTCGGAAAGCCTTAACGGTAGCTATAAATACCTTATCGAGAATAGCGTAATTTAATTTTATTTTCTTTTTTAATTTATAACAGTACAAGGTAATAGGATATAAATTACCTTAATTATTACGGTATCCAGTTATTCCGCCAAAAGCGTAATGCGAAATATCGGTTTTAAGCTTAACTAAACGGCTTAGATTATATATAATTAATACTGGCTCGCAGGTAATCGCGTTTTTAAGGTTCTAAAAAGCTTCTTCCGTTTTTATTATCTAAAAAATTTTATTTCCTTTTTTATTATGTCCGATAATGGCATAACTATTTTATTTACGTATCGGATAAACCTTTTTTAATAATTCGTAAATCGGAAGAATGTTTGTACTTATTTAACCGTATTAAGCATCTTCGATTCCAAGATTGCAGCGATCTTTTTAGGGTTTATTTTAATATATTTTATGGTGATAATATATCCTAAAACCGTTACTTTTTATATATAATTGGCTTTTTTTATATTAACTAATAAATTGGGATCCTATAGGGCTTGAAGAACTATATAAACGTATTTTATATATTCCTTTTTGTTTTTTAAATAAATAAGAATGTCTTCGAAGTAATAAACAACGATAATATCCAAGTATTCTTTCATTATATGGTTAATTATTTGCTAGAATGTTATTAATACGTTCGTAAGTTCGAAAGACATAACAAGATAAATAAAAAGTCCGTATTTCGTCTTAAAGGCTATCTTTTACTAGTATCCTAATTTAATACGAATCTGGTTATATCTTTTTCTAAGGTTTAGGCTTATAAACTTATTAGCTTTATAAAGGTAATCTTTTATTTCGTTAATTAGAGGTAATGGTATGTTATTTTTAACTATAATATCGTTTCATTATTTATGATCGAGAATTAGGCGTAAGTTTCTATTTTATAATGATATAAAAAATATAAAGTATTCAGTTAATAAAGTGAAACGTCGTATATAACCTTTTTTAAACTTACTGTTAAGGTATTTACGTAATGTTAATAATTTTATTTTATTAAAGTTCGAAATTCATTAACGTCTAGTCGATATTCGTTCTTTAAGTATTATTTTATAATTTCATTCGTTATATTTTAATAGTTTTGTTTTCAATTCCTTCCGGAATTGGGGTTTATATCTATAGTATTATAAAGGTACGTTAGTTATAGTTTCTGGCTTTAAAAACGAATCCTTTAGGTAATCGTTTATCTTTCATAATTTTGTTTTGATAAAAACAATAATATGTCGTAGTTCCTTATAATATCCTTATTCTTTTTAAGGTTTTATTCTTATAAGTGGTAAGGTTTCTGTCGTATCCTTATGGCTATACTCGTCGTCATTTTTAATCGAATATTAATAATTTTGTTATATCTTATTTCTTTTTATTAAGGAAATATAAAGTAAATTTTACTTAACTAATTACTTAATCTATAAAAGGCTTATATTAATATAATCATAATTTTCCGAAAATCATATCGGGTTTCCTTGTCTGAACGATATCGAAATTCTCTTTTTAATTTCGTTTTTTAACGAAAACTTCGAAGTAATTAATTTCGAAAGTAATTTTTCCGTTATCGGAAGTAAATACCTGACCTTCTACGTTCTCGACGCTGCAAGCTTCCATCTTTTCCTTTTATAACAATCGAAATTAGTTAATTATACCCGGTATAATATAATTATTTCTTATTATTTCGTAATTTATAAATGCGGTAAACTAATACATTTTGATTTATATTTACAAGATAATAAAGTAATTTTCGACTCTTATCGTTACGTTTAAAGCCGTTTTAAGAAATTCCTGCTAACTATTACGGCTTTTACCATCTTAGGGCTTTTTTATAAGTGGCGTTCGCTATTTAAATCGTCTTTTAACGCCTTAATATGTTATTAAATTTGTTAATTAAGGGTTTATAATTATTTTAGCTATTTTTCCTGTCGGCGTAACGTAACTTTGAATTAAAGAACTTACGTTTAGAAGTCTCTTTTATTAATATATTCTAGTTCGGGATTTACTTGTTATTTTCATCGTACCTAAAACTAAGCGTCGTATTATTATTATTATTATTATTATTATTATTATTATTATTATTATTATTATTATTATTATTATTATTATTATTATTATTATTATTATTATTATTATTATTAGATTTCGTTTTTAATTTTTTGTCGTTCGTTCGGGTTATCTGTAAAGGCTAATCGGATGTTCAAGTTATTAATTACTTTTAAAAATACATTTATAATTATTTAATAAATCCATTCTCTTTTCGTTTTATAATCGTATTATCCGAAATAGTACATAAAACTCTCGTCTGGGCATCTTTTTCCCTTAAGGCAACTTATTGCTACCGTAATAACGTTAATAGCCTACTTAAAGGCGTATATTTTAAGATGTTTATTATCGTTAATCTATAACATCTTTTCCTATTTAGTTATAAAAATCGAATACTTGGTTATATATTCGTATAAGTTGTTTTTTGATATGCTGTTACTTTTCCATATATCTAAGGTAATAGGTGCGCTTATAATAGATAATGTCAGCTAGCTGGGGGGTGCGTAGCGCACCCCATATACGGAAAGGTCACCTACTAATCGGCCCATATGTGTTCCGGAGCTAAGTTACTTAAAGTTGTATAAGTGTAACAGCACCTGCAACTGACCTAATATAATAACAGAATTGATGTCCCTTATATCTGACAATTAAAAGTCTTATTCGCTTAATTTGCGTATATATTAACTGATCAACTGTTACTGAAATGATATAGGTTGTATATTAGTAGTAATTATTTATATATTTTAATAATAATAATGGCAATCGTATAGTTAACCTCCTTAGTTATTTATAAAAAACCTAAGGATTGGGACCGTTTTAAAGGCGAATTCCAGATTAGAGTACGCATTTTTAATATCTGGGATTATATCGATCCTGATTAATTACTTAAATAACCTGTTAGATTTACGAAATTTAAGATAATTACTTCTTCAAAAAGATGATTTTGTTAAATAATAACGTAAGCGGTTAGTTTATTTACCGAAGGAATTATATAAGTCGAAAAGGTTAATTAAACGAATTATTTAGCGAATATTTTTAAGATAAGGATTAAAGGTAAATAAGTTTATAATTAGGATTTTACGGAATATATTTATATGGATAGGAAGTACGATATCTTTCGTAAGAGTGTAAATAATTTTATAAATTAAGTTCTGGAATTGGTATTTTTAGCGATTAAAAAAACGAGCCTTTTTTTAAAAGAGAATTTACGAGAATGGTACGTTACGTTAGCCGAGTTTAGTAAGGTGTACGATGATAAGCTTTTGATTAATATTTAACGAAAATATCGCAACCGGTTAAAGTAAGCTTTAAAGTTAGCAAAAAAGCTAAACGAATAAATCGGGAAATGGTAGGAGATTATGGCCTAAGGATAACGATACGGAGTTCCGGAAACGAAAACGACGATCGTATGGGTTAACGATTTATGTATAACAGTAGTTTTAATTATGGAAACCTGGACGATTACCTTCCAGATGGTAAAAAAGGTTGAAATAAAAAACGGCATAATTAATTATTAAAAGGTAGCTGTTAATTTCCTGGATTATTAGGTTATAACCTATTTATTAATTATATTAAGAAATATTAAGGTAACGTTTTTAACGTTTTATAAGGTTCTTACGGAATTATTTAATCCGGACGATCCTGATTAGGAAGAAATTAAACTTACTAATTGTTAACCGAAAGGTAAAAGTTTAAAACGGGGCTTAAAGCAAGGTAATTAAGGTAACTTTTATTCGGATCGAAACGTTAATAAATAAAAGCGTTACGAATTAGATAATTAGGGCACCCGTTATAAAATATGCTATAATACCTTATATTAGTTACCTTAATATTATTACGCGTTCTTTAAGAAAACTTTAATAAACATTACGTTTATAAAAATAATAATATTATTAATTAAAGATTGGATTACCTTGAATTAATTTTTAAAGAAAAGAATTAACCGTTTATTAAAAATTATGAAAAAAATTAATTATAAAAATAAATTAATTTCTAAAGGAAATAAAATAAATTTTGGCCTATTTTTTAATTATTAATTAACGTAACGTTATAAGTACCTTATTTTACTTCTTAAAGAATTTATTTATTTTAGATTTAAAATTTACGATATATGTTTTTAATTTAATTAATAGGTTCCTAAATTATAAAATAACGATTTAAGGTAACGGAATATACGTAAAAAATAACTTTATCCCGATTAAAGATTACGAAAAAATAAATATATTACTTTAAAGTTTTAAAGGCCAAAAAACGTTACGTTTATATGACGTAACTTATTACGAAAATTTTATATATAACTTAATATCTTTCCGGTAACTTTAAAAAAAAGGATATTAATAAAATAACCGAAAAACGAATAATTTTATTTAAGATGAATATAATTAAGTAATTATTACGTTAATAAATAAATTTAATTAATTCGTTGTCGAAAATATTAACGTAATAATACTTTATATAACCTTGGTTATTTATAAATAAAATGTTAACTTATAAACGAAAAGATTATTACGTATAAGTAACGGTATTATATAGCACTTACGATTAAGCTATCCAGGTTTCGAAATAATCGCCTAATTATATTCCCATATTAAGAGAATCCAATTAAAAAATTTTATAATAGTCGAATATTAAGTATGTAACAAAACCAAAGCGAAAAGATAAATACGCCGCAAATTTCGGGAAGAAGCATCCCGATTAAGCTAAAAAATCGCCATCGACTTTACTAACTTCGAAAAAAACCCTGAAAAATACAGATACGTTATATTCGCTACCGACAGATCCTTAAGCTTTATTTAAGATACCTACCTAAAAAACCGAAAGCAAAATATATTAATTATAACGTTTCGATACCTTTTAAAAATCCTGAAAAACTAAAACAAAACTCTCTTATAAATAATCGAATATAATAACGAAATCTTAAAAGATTACCAACTTCGAAATATATTTTAATCGTTTCCTTTTAATATCAGATTTAAGCCTTTAGTACTATATACCCAGGTTTAAAACGGAGGTGCAAAACGTTTAAAAGGTATAATTAAGGAAAAAATAATTACGATATAAAATAACGTTAAGTTATTAACGTTTTTAATCGTATATATCTTTAAAACGGCAATATATTTATATAACCGTACTTTAAAATA
Source organism: Monosporascus ibericus (assembly GCA_004154915.1). Lineage (NCBI taxonomy): Eukaryota > Fungi > Ascomycota > Sordariomycetes > Xylariales > Monosporascus > Monosporascus ibericus. Next base: position 22,648 of record QJNU01000659.1, on the reverse strand, counting down.
TTTCTTTTTTTAGCAAACCTTATATAAAATTTATTATATTTACCTGGCATATAAAAACGGCGTTATAATACTTAATTAAAAGCCTTAACAAACTTACTTTCGAATTTATAAGTATATAACTTATATTATAATAATTACCGTTAGGAAGAAAAAACAAAAACTTTAAAAGCTAAATTTTAAAGCATAAATTAATTTTTTCGTTAATTATCGATTTACGAATATTTACGAAATTTAAAACTTATTAATTAATAAAGTTATCGTTATTCGAAACGTTTAATTTAACGAAAAGGCTACCTTTTCCGATAATATTAAAAACCTTAAAAATAATTTATTTTACGTTACCGAAAACGAATTATAAAACTTATTCCGATAAATTACCATATTTAATTAAGCCAATAACTACCTTATACATATACAAAAAAAAAAAAAAACCTAAACGGAATAATTTAGTTACCGGCTGGACAAAAAGGTTGGCTCCAAAATGGCATTAACGTCTAAAAAAACGTACGGGATAAGGAAAAATAAGCTTATTCGTAAAAGATTAATCACCTTTATACGACCATTATATTCGAACTATTTCCGTCCCTTAGATCATTACCGTTACTAGCATTTACCCTAATAATTGTTACGATCATTACGCCGGCGGAAGAAATAAAGGTTACCTTGATTTCTTATTACGCTATTTAACCTAAAGTAACGGTAAAAAATAAAAATACTTTACGGGTTATAAATATAAACTTTTTATACGTTCCGAATTATAATAATATTATTAAAATTAACTATAAAGTATAAAAACCCGTATTTAATACAAAACGAATAACTTACTTTATAAATACGCGTAATAACCGGCCGGTAAATTATGGAACTTTAAGGAAAATAAAAACCCGAAATATACGTTACCTTAATCGAAAAAGCTTTAATTTATTAAAATAAAAAACGTTATTTAGGTTACGAAACCGGGTATATAAACGAGATTTACCGTTACCGTTATAAGGTTATAAAAAGCTAAGTATATACCCGTTAAAAAGTTTTTTTTATAAAACCGAATTAACTTACTTGCAAAATTATAAAAAAATAAAATCCTAAAAAGTTATTAATTAATCCTTAATTTAAAAAAAACAAATTTTAAGATATATATAAATATATATTTATAAGTTTAATAAATATAACTAGCTTTAAAAATACAAGGTTTATCTTATTATATAAAGTAATTAATAACTTAAAGACGTTTATAAAAATATATACGTATTTACGTTAATTAAAAAGTTATTTCGAACTTTAATTATTATTATAATTAAATTTAACTTAAAACTTAAGTAATATAACGTTATAAACGTTTTTGTTAACGTAAACTTATTTTATAAAATATATATAAAAACGTTCTTAAAATATTTATAATATAATAAAATATTTTTAATTAAAAAAATATTATATAAATTAAAAAAGTCCCTTTTTTTTAATAAAAAAACTTTATTAACATACTTAAAAATTTAAAATTTAATTCCGTTTTTTATAAATTATATTATTTTTTTTATTAAAAAATATTTTTATTTTTTTACGTTAATAATATAATTATTATATATAATAAAAAATATTAAAACTTTATCGATTAATTAATTTAATAAATATAAAAACGATATACCTTTATAAATAATAAAAACTTATAATAACTTTTTAAAATTAAAATAATTAAAGATAAATTTAATAAAAAGATTTAATTATTTTAATTTAATTTTATAAATAAATTAATTAATTTAATTTTTTAAAAAACTTTAAATAATTTTTTAAAAATATTAATAATAAATATTAAGTTATTATTAAATCTTAATTTAATTTATTTAAGCTTAATTAATAAATATTAAATAAAATCGGTTTTATTTTATATATTATAATTAATACGTAATTTAATATATCCTTTATAATATTTTAATTTATATAATTTAGTTAAAACCTTAATAACGTATATTATAACGTTATTAATAAAATTATATTATACTTAATCGGTATTAAAATATTAATGTTATAATTCGGTAATAAATATTTAATAAATATTTAAAGTGACGTTTTTTTTACGGATAATTCGATTAACCGAAAAGACTTTTAAGCTTATATTATAAAATTATTCGGAAAAGTAATAAAATAACAAACGAATAAATAAAATATAATAATTATTTTTATAACCCAAACGAAATTATTATTTTTTACGTAAATTATAAAAAAAACCTTATTTATTTTTTAATTAATTAAAAAATTAAAGATTAACTTAAATATAAACCCGTTAAATATATAATATAATAATTAATAACCGATACGGTTAATTAATGCCGATATTGCTTTTTTATAAACAAAGTTACGGTATATAAATATATATAATTATTAATTACAAAAGATAACAAAAAGGGATTTAATTAAAATAAATTATACGTTTATAAATAACATATTAACGGATAAATTAATTAAAACCTTATTATAAAAAACCTTTAAATATTTTAAAAAATAGTTAAAATTAATAAATATTATTGAAACCTTAAATTAACGGAAAAAAACTTTAAAAATTATTTTAACCGAAAAATTAGTTAATTAAAAGGATTTAATCGCCGGAGGAGAGGTGGAATGGACAGCTATAGCTTTAGGGAGTAATGAAATGCGGTAATTAACGCCGTAAATACTTCAAGGCGTTAAGGGGGTATGTCAGCTAGCTGGGGGGTGCGTAGCGCACCCCATATACGGAAAGGTCACCTACTGATCGGCCCATATGTGTTCCGGAACTAAGCTACTTAAAGTTGTATAAGTGCAACAGCACCTGCAACTGACCTAATACAACAACACAACTGATGTCCCCTATATCTGACAGATAACATGCAGTTTTCCGTATCGGTTTGGCTATCCTGCTAGTAGGGCTTTATTTTAACCTTAATATTTCTTAATTCATGCGTTTAATTCTAAATATTCGTACGGCTATCGCCGTTTTTGTTATAACTTAGAAAGCAATTTATCCTTAGTAAGCTTTTTTTATCCGTCGTATTTCTTAAATTATTAAGTTAACGCAAGTCTTATAATAAAGGTTCGTTATTCCTAAATAGCTGCTTAGGATAACTTTTTTATTTCCTGTAATCTCTATTATATTATCTTAAGAAAATTATAGTCGTTTAACTTTAATTATATTAATTAATTAGTTGCTATTACTTTAATTGTTTCGAAAAGGTCCTTAAGAAACCGGTATCTAAGTATTTTATCGTAACTTTTTAAGTACCATACATTGGTAAGCCTTACATTTCTTCTTGTTATAATTATAGCATTCAATGGCGCGGTAGCTACGTTGCTGGATTACGCTTAATTTTATAGGCCTTGGTGCTATTCCGGAAGCTGTAAGAAGCGAATCCTTCTTTTTTTACTGACTATTTTTCAAGTATCCGGGCCTAGGAATATAATATCCCTTTTTTTCCATACGCCGTTCGTATTATCAGTTATCGATCTTGATTGCTTAGTTAACGTCTTCGTCGAAAGTAAATGGTCTCTTAAAACGGATTATTTCGTCCTTAACGGTCTCCTTTAATCCTCGATAAAAAGTGTCTATCTTGGTTTCCTTATTGGTCCACCCGGTACGTGATAGGGTTTGCTTAAACAATACGGCGTACCTTGACGATGTTTCTGACTTTCTATTCGAAGTAGGTATAATGTTAAAACAGTTTATTAATATCTTTCTTCCTATCGTCCTCTATTTTCTTTAAATAATTTCGTAAGGTAAATTCAAACTATTTTAAAACGTCTCTCTTAAGGCTTCCGGCAATAGTGATAATCTTATTAACCTTGTTAATCAAGGAGTTTTAATAAAAATAAAGGTAGGATTTAGCTGAGGTCAAAAAGAGTTGTACGTTTCCGGTGCTGTCAAAAGGTTCTAGGGTCTTAATTTTCTGCTTAGGTATCATAATAGGTTAAGTTTTAAATTATTCGTTTGCTTCCTTTAATTCTTACATTTTCTGAATTATAGCGATTATAACATTTCTTAGCTCCTTATAAATAGGGTCTCTAATTACAGTCGCGGGTTACTTAGTGGTAAATATACTATCGGAAATATTTTTCAAAGTTTAACGACATTATTAAGTAAAAGTTTATAAGGTAAACCGGCTTATCGGTTAAACTAATTATTAAATCTAAGTGGTACGATTTATGTTAATAATAATATGGAAGGAAATTAAGTAATAAGATAGTTGAGTCTGGTAATAACACATTGTTAAGGTAATTTGGGCAACCAAATTATATTACAAGCTGGTACTTTATCTAAATTATGTAAGATAACGAACGTATATATCTGTCAGACATAGGGGACATCAGTTCTGTTATTGTATTAGGCTCGTTACGTATGCTGTCGCACGCGTGCAACTTTATGTAGCTTGGCTCCGGAGCACATATAGGCCGATCAGTAGGTGACCTTTCCATATATGAGTGCGCTACGCACCCCCCGGCTAGCTGACAATATCGTCGTCTTAACTTAAGATGCTTACATTAGCTTAACCTCTTTTGTTAGTTAAATCCCCTTATATCCCCTTAAGCCCTTTTATAGCTTAACTGGCTCAAGGTCCTTGGACTAATGGAGGCTGTTGAGTTCTTTATACCAGTCATGTGATATCTGGACTTAGGTCGGAGCTGACTCCTTGGAGGTCCACCTGTTATGTTGCAGCCAAGACCGCTAGGTCATAACAGGTGAGCTTATGCATCCGGCAAGCTTGTGTGGTTCGTTAAACGAATAATTTATAATATAAATACGGGTAACAACCGGCTAGTAAATTTCGAGAACTTAAGAAAATTAATAATTCGAAATATTATATCCGCTAAAACAATTATTTAATTATGAAACTTCATATTGTAACCTAACGGGTTTAGCTCCATTAAAGACGGTCGGCGCCATAACACAAGTACCTTATAGTTCAGGATTACGTAATAGCTCGATAAGCTCGATAATCGAGCCATTCGAGCCAGACCTTATAAGCTCGACAAACTCGATAGCAAAACTATTCGAGCTAGGTTTCACTGGCTCGACGTGTCAGATATAGGGGACATCAGGTGTGTTGTTGTATTAGGCTAGTTGCGTCTGCTGTCGTACCGCGTACTGCTTTTGAAGTAACCTAATAACGGAACATATATCATCCGATCAGACGGAGCCTTTCCCTATATGGGATGCTAACGTACCCCCTGTTAGCTAATATACCCCCTTAACGCCTTTAAGTATTTACGGCGTTAATTATTATATTTTATTACTTTTTAGAGCTATAGCTGTCGATTCCACCTTTCTCTCGGCGATTAAATCCTCCTGATTAACTAATTCCTTGTTTAAAACAACTTTTAAAGGTTTCTTCCGTTAATTCAGGGCTTTTATAATATCTATTAGCCTTCGTTACTTTTTAAAATGCTTAAAGTCTTTTCGTAATAGGGGTATAATTAATTTATTAATTAATATATTACTTGTAAATATATAATCCACTTTAATTAGGTCCCTTTTTATTATTTTTCATAATTAATGGTTATGTATATTTACGTGCCGTAAATTTATTTATAAAACGGCAACGTCGGGGTTAATTAACCGTATTATTTATTAATTATCGTATTATATATTTAATAAGTTTGCATTAAAATGAACTTCTAATTTTTTAATTAATTAAAAATGAAATAAGGGGTTTTTATAACTTCCGTAAAAAATAATAATTTCGTTTCGATTATAAAAGTAATTATTATATCTTATCTATTCGCCCTTTATCTTAATATTTTTCCGAATTACTTTATAACGTAAATTTGAAAACCTTTTCGATTTATTATATTATTCGCAAAAAAGGCGTTATTTTAAGTATTTAACCAATTTTCGTCACCGAATTATAATGTTAAGGATTTGGTTCTAATTAACTATAATATAATTCGATTAATAACTTTATAATATACGTTATTAAAGTTTAAGTTAAATCGTACAAATCGAGATATAGTAAAAGGTATATTTGGTCATATATTAATTATAGCGTATAAACAACGATTGTTTTTTATATTTATTAATAAAGTTTAAATAAGTTAACTGAAGATGCGTTAATAATTCATTATTAACTATTAACGTTTTTAAGAAATTATTTAAAGTCTTTTTAAAGATGAAGTTAATTAACTTATTTATAAAGTCGGATTAATATAATTGAATCTTTTTATTAGGTTTGTTTTTAATTATTTCGATGTTAAGGAATTATGATAAGTTTCTACTTGCTATAAAAGTATACCGTTCCCGGATTTATTAAATAAACTAATTTACGAGGTCCTAATCTTTTTCGCGGCATCCCGTAATAATATCGTTTACGAAAAAGAAAATAAGTAACTTTTGACTAAAAAATAACGAAGTTTATAAGGAACGGGGTTAAGTTTTAATTTTTTTAATGTTTTGATAAAATCTTTTTATTATAATAAAAGCCACTTGTTTAATTTATATAATATATTTTTAATTAACAATATTCTTTTACCTTATAAATATTCTAAGGGCGTTTTTATATTTAATTTATAAAATAAGTTTACGTTAATAAAAACGTTTATAACGTAATTTTATTTAAGTTTTAACTTTAACCTAATCGTAATAATAATTAAAATTCGAAATAATCATTAGTTAACGTAAATACGTATGTATCTTTATAAACGTTTTTAAGTTATTAATTCTTTCGTATGATAAAACGGGCCTTATATTTTTACAGTTAATTATATTTATCGAATTTACAAACATATATATATATATATACCTTAAAATTTATTTCTCTGAAATAAAATATTAATTAGCGGCTTTTTAAAATTATATTCTTTTATAATTTTATAAATAAGCCTTTTCGGCTTTATAAAATATTCCTTTTAACATTTATATATTTAGCTTTTTATAGCTTTACGGCGGTAACCGCAGGTTTTGCTTATATATTTAGTTTTACGATTTAAGTAACGTTTTGATTGTTAATATATTAATGTTTTTCCGATTAAGGTAGCGCCTATTTTACTCAGATTTGTCAAATAGTCTAATTGGCCTTTAGAGCTAATATCTGTCAGATATAGGGGACATCAGTTGTGTTATTATATTAGGCCAGTTGCAGGTGCTGTTGCACGCATACAACTTTAAGTAACTTAGCTCCGGAACACATATGGGCCGATCAGTAGGTGACCTTTCCGTATATGGGGTGCGCTACGCACCCCCCAGCTAGCTGATATACCCCCTTAACGCCTTGAAGTATTTACGGCGTTGATTATTATACTTCATTACTTTCTAGAGCTACAGCTGTCCATTCCACCTCTTTTTCGGCGATTGAATCCTCCTGATTAGCTAATTTTTCGTTTGAAATAACTCTTAAAACTTTCCTCCGCTGGTTTAAGGCTTTTGTGATATTTATTAATCCTAGCTGCTTTTTAAAGTGCCTGAAGGTTTTTCGTAACAGGGTTTTAGTTAATCCATTAGCTAATATGTTACCCGTAGGTATATAATCTATTTTAATTAAGTCTCTTTTTGCTGCTTTTCGTAATTAGTGGTTATGTATATTTACGTACCGTAGCTTTATTTATAAAAAGGCGACGTCGGCGTTAATTAACTATATCGTTTATTAATTATCGTATTATATATTTAACGGTTTTGTAGTTAAGCTAACTTCCAGTTCCTTAATTAGTCGAAAGATAAATAAGGTCTTTTTTCTAACCTGCGTAAAAGATAATAACTCCGTTTTAATTATGAAAGTAATTATTATATTTTGCTTATTTGCCCGTTATCTTATCATTTTTCCGAATAGTTTTATAACGTAAGTTTAAAAGCTTTTTCGGTTAATCGAATTATCCGCGGAAAAGGCGTTACTTTAGGTATTTTTTAAATCCTCGCTATCGAACTATAGCGTTAACGTTTTAATACCGATCAGGTATAGTATAACGCGATTAGCTGCTTTGTAATATACGTTATTAAGGTTTATGTTAAAACGGGCGAATCGGGATATTATAAAGGATATATTAAGTCGCGTATTAACTATAACGTATAAAATAAAATCAATCTTTTTTTAGTATTTATTAATTAAACTTAGATAAGCTAGATCAGGATTCGGTAATAGCTTAACGTTAATTATTAACGTTTTTGGGAAATTATTTAAGTTTTTTTTAGGAATTAAGTTAACTAATTTATTTATAAAGTCGAATTTAGATAACCAAACTTTTTTATTAAGTTTATCTTTAATTACTTCGATTCTGAGGAATTATTGTAAATTTTCGTTACTTATAAGGGTATATCGTTTCTGTATTTGTTGGATTAATTAATCGATAAGGTCCTGATGTTTCTTGCTGTACGTAGCGACTATGTCGTCGACGTAAAAAAACAGAAACATTTTTTAACGAAAGAAATAATATGGTTCGTAAAAAACGGGGTTAAGTTCTAAATCCTTAAGCGTATTAGTAAAGTCCTTTTGCCAAAGTAAAGGAGATTTTTTTAATCCGTATAATGCCTTTTTGATTAAGAATATCTTGCTACGTTATAGGTATCCTGGGGGCGTTTTTATGTATATTTCGTAAGGTAAGTTCGCGTTAATAAAGGTGTTTATAACGTTATATTATTTAAGCTTTAAGTTTAATTTAGCTATGATAACGATTAAAGTTCGAAATAACCTTTTAGTTAGCGTGGATGCGTATATATTCCCATAAGCGTTTTTAAGTTATTAATCGCTTCGTATAACGAAACGGGCCTTATATTTTTAAAGCTAGCCATACTTATCGAACTTGTAAACCTATATTTATATGCACTTTAAGATTTATTTCCCTTTAGTAAAGGAGTAATTAATAGCCTTCCAAGACTTTATTTCCTTGTGATTTTGTAAGTGAGCTAATTCGGCGTTACGGAACATCTTCCTTAACGGGTGTGTACTTAGCTTTTTATGGCCTCGCGGTGGTAACGGCAAATCTCGCCTGTGTACCCGGCCTTGCGACTTAAATAACGCTTTTGTTTTTGGTATATTAAAACCTTTCCGAATAAGGTGGCGCGTATTTCGGGTCTTTATTTTCCTTAAATTTCCGCAACTTACCGGCCGATTATCGATTATATTAATAAAATGGGTTAAACGTTTTGCGTTAAACGCGGCCTTTTATACATTATGATCGTACCGATAACCATCTTTTCGATACGGAACGTACGGGGAGCTTACGTTTTTAACCCGTGGGGTGCCTTCGTCTTTTACCATCACTCTAGGTTAAACAGCGTGACAGGAGCTTAGGGCTACCTCTATTTTTTCCGTCGGCGTAATGATCGTAGCAGTTATCAGGGCAGACGTTGGTGGTGGTGATGGTCCAGGTAAGTATAGTAGACCTCATATGGGGTTTGCCAAAAGAGAGCGTATTTAGGGGTACGGTTGTACAAATATACTGCCGCTTTGAAGATATACACGATCAGGAACGTAGGTAACTTAGCGCCATTTCGTATCGTAGTCGCTTTCTCCTTGATTATACCCCCTGAGCGTTTTGTATCCCTGTTCTAAGCCTGGGTATGTGGTGCTAAGAGTTCAAGTCTGATACTAAAAGGAGGCGACTGGAGCATATCCCGAAGTTAGTGATTCTTTAAGATCTCGTTATCGCATTCGATCACCTGTGGGAAGACCTTGTCCTGGTTTTTCAGGACTCTTAAAAGGTGTCGAAACGCTGTAATCAGTGTATTTTGTTCCCGGTTCTTTAGGTAGGTATCCCAAATAAAACCTGAGTATCTGTCGGTAGCAAACATGACGTATCTGTATCCTTTAAGGTTTTTTTCGAAGTTAGTAAAGTCGATGGCGATTTTTTGTCCTGATCGGGATGTTCCCTTTCGAGGCTTGCGACGTATTTGTTTTTTAGCTTTCGTTTTGCCGTATGCTTGATATTTGATTGTTGTAGGATCCTTTAATCGGATTCCCTTGGTATGGGAATATAGCTGGGCGATTATTTCGGGGCCTGGATGGCTTAATCGCAGGTGTTATATGGTGCCGTTATCTGTACGCGGTGGTTTCTTTGTCCATAAGTTAATGTTTCGTCTGTAGGTAACGAGGGTTGTATAAGGTGTTATTACGTTAATATTTTTAATAACGAACTGATTAAATTTGTTTATTAACGTAATAACAATTTAATTATATTTATTTCGAATATAGTTATTGATTTTTTTAGTTATTTTATTAATAACCTTTTTTTCGGAGCTGTCGGAGTGACATTAGGTTATATGCGAATTTTTCGCAATGGGCCACGTCGTATAACCGTAACGCTTTCGTATTATTAGGACTTTAAAGTAACATATTAACCTTTCCGTATCCTTTAATCGGAACAAAGCTGTTGCCTGCGTATATTCCGTTACTTTATATGGTTAGTTTATAATTCAGGAACCTGCTAATAAGGTTAAAGATGTATATCGTAGACTTTAAATCTAAAATAAATAAATTTTTTAAAGGGTAAAACGAAACGTTTATAACGTTACGTTGATCAGTAATTAGAAAGTACGTTAGGATTCGTTTTATTCCCTTTAGGAATTAATCCTTTTCTGTAATTAGTTTTTTCATAATTTTTAATAAACGGTTAACCTTTTCCTTTAAAAATTAATCAAAAATAATACGGTTTCGGATTAACCTTAACATTATTTTTCCGGGCTTAAACTTTACTGGAGCTTTGTTAAGGAATGTATAAAAGCATTAAGGTAACCTATAATTAAGGCTTAGGTAGGCTTTACAGCGAATACCTTAATCGTCTAATTCGTAACGCTTTCGTTTAATATTTCGGTCCGTATGGAAACCTCCCCAACTACCTCGCTTCGGTCCTTATCCAAAGGCCTTACCTTGCGGCTAAGGATTAAATAGTTTAATTTCTTCCTGTTCAGGATAATTCTAATCAAACTAATCGGTAGGGGTTCCGTAAAAGGTTGGAAACGTTACCTTAATATTTCTTAATATAAATAATAAATTAGTTATAACCCAATAATCCAAAAGGCCAATAGCTACCTTTTAATAGCTAATCGTTTTTCGATTAATATTTTTTTTTCATAATCATAAATAAATTTAACCAGCCCAATATAATAAATGCTACTGCTATACATAACTGATTCGCCCAAATTACCGGCATTAATATTTCGGGAACGCCGTAACGTTACCCTTAAACCATGATTTCCTGCCATCTTATTATCCATTCGTTAAATTTCTTAACCGATTTCGCAACCTGCTTTAATCGTTTTTCGTATCCGCGTTTGGTATTTATAAATAACCGATTATCGTATACCTTTCCGAATTCTTTTAATTTTGCATACCACCTTTTTAAACTATCGTCTACGTAAGCAGGTTTCCTTAATCGATAAGGATATTATATCTAAAACTTATTTTATAAGGTTATTACAATTTTTTCGGAAAGTTTTATATATCCGGTCTTTATAAATATAAATAAACTATCCCTAATTATATAATTATCGCTTTTCGATCGTTATTTCGTATATGGAAGTTAGAATCCTTATCGGATCGGTTTCCTTTTGTGTGGTCAATATAATGGCTAAGGTCGCGTTACGCGTTTAAACTCGATTTCGTTTTTTCGGATAATTCGTTACGTTAGGTTTTTTAAGTTTAACGGGCCACGAATAATCCTAATTAGGGTCGATATATTCCCACAAATCGTATCCTTTCGCCCTAATCTTAAACTTATCCTTAAAATTATCCCAGTCCTTTAAGCCCGTATATAGGATGTTCGATAACAATAAGGTAGTTATTATAATTAATTCGGTAATGATAATACTGATGTACAATCTATATCGTCTCAGCAACAGTTGATTAATTGATAATTTTCTCGAATTAAGCAAATAAAACTCTTAATTATCAGATATAGGGAACATCAGTTATGTTATTATATTAAGCCAGTTGCAGGTGCTGTTGCACGCATACAACTTTAAGTAACTTAGCTCTGGAACACATATAGGCCGATCAGTAGGTGACCTTTCCGTATATGGGGTGCGCTACGCACCCCCCAGCTAGCTGACAATATCCGCATTTTTGTCATTTGATAAGATCACCCTTGGTTATCTGCTATTACCAGACGTAACTAGTTTACCTATTATTGTTCAGTTTCTCACAGTACCACTGCCACCATGAACCCGCACGACTAGGTTTAATGGTTGATTAACTAGCCTAGCCGTCATAGAACGGGACCTTAGAATAACTGGGTAGATTTTTATATGTTGTCGAGGGCCTCTTTTTTGTACATAGGTGGCTAAAAATGGCCCCCTATCACCGCTTTCGCCAAGAGTTGGCATTTTTTATTTCGGAACTCCATTGGCCTGCATAGGACTGCCTTATTATCTAAACTAATTTTGATCACCTCCTTGAGGTGTCCGGAGCAGTGCCTGGGCACTTCCTGAGTAGCGCCTGAGCAAGAGCGACGATGGGTTAGGTAAGCGACTGGGGTGGGAGAGGGCAACTTTCGGGAAACGCCACAACCGCACTTGATCTCGGGCTCTTCAGCGCCGCCTCTCTGGTCAACCTAGCTCTTATTATCGCCTCTCCAGTCAGCCCAGCTCTTGGTGCCGCCGGCTTCTCGGCGGTGGGCCCTAGAGCCGGCTCTGCAGCCGCGGCGTGGCAGTCGAGCGTTGGGAATGCGCAGCCGGGGAGTTCCTTTGCGTGGTTCCAGAGCCCGGCGATGGGAGGTGCGCCGGCGAGAACAATTCAGGCTGCGAGGGAGAGGGTGCAGGCGTAGGTGTTGCCGGCGTTCTGGGAAGTCTGCTAAGTGGGTGGTTTAATAGTTGGACTAATGAAGAGACTAATGGAGAGACTGATGACCAGAAAGCAATGCGAATAATTTGAAGTGTGTTCACAGAGAAGGTAAGGAAGATGGGACGAGAGGATGCTAACAAAGAAGGGGAAGAAGGGAGTAAGGGGTGGAATCCTGAGAGATGCGTTGTGTTAAGTGGGACGAGAAACTTTCAAGCGAACGCATCCCTCCTCGGAACGCGAATGCAAGGCAGCAAAGTCGGTAATGATCTGGTACAAGGCGCGGCTGAACCTAATTAATGTCCAGTTTGTTTCCCCGAGGATGTAGACGATCTGTCTTTCGTATGATGTAGGCCTTCTGATTTTCACCTTATTTCGTCCTCTTCCTTATCCAGTCATTGTAATTAACTGAAAAATTCTGTTTGTTCCATTTTCTTTTATTTAATCATGCTCTTTTTCGAGGCGGCTGGCTTCGACATCGAGCCCACCCTGCGAGTCACCTATTCTATTATTTGTCGATCTTATTTAAATGTCTACCAAACCCCTGGTTAAGAAAAGGGAAAGTACCTTTTCGAATACACAATCATTTTTAAGTCGTGGACCTTTTTACGGTTAGGTTAGCCAGGTTCGGATTAGCTTAGGTTGCTTTACCTTTCTTGGGCCGACCGTCTCTTAGGCTGCAACCTGGTTCATTAACACTTCGTGCGGCTGATAAAGAGGCGCACTGCTCGCAGCTCTATTTCTCAAACGCCTCTGTATTACCCGCGGTGTGCGAACCCTTACGCCGTTGTCGGACATACATCTTCAGGTATGGTTTAAGCGTAACCTTACCATCGCTAGACTATCTGATAAACGTTTCCCCTTAAAATGGTCATCCAGAATATTGCACGCTACGGCGAATGGGAGAGTCCCATCACTGTGGGGTCGGTGACGTCGAAAAGCCGAGCTTTGTCATCTCCGCGTGTACATGTATGGACCATAGGTCAATGATCCGCCATCCAGAATGTACTGACGAATTGGTTGAAGCGCCAGTCTGGAAGGACATTCTACCTTGAGACCGAGGAAACGGGAAACAGCTGCATCGTCGAAATTTCCAAGGACGGGCTCAAGGATAGATTGCCTCCGGAGTACAGCGCGTCAAACACAGTCTATGAGTATGGCGGCGCTGCATTCGACGTCATGTCAGATGGGCGTCTGATGTTCTCGAACAAGGACAATACCGTCCACGTACTGGACCCAGACCGGGGAGAGGTCCTGAGGCTAGTTGCAAATCCAGTATTAAGGTACTCCAACTTCAATGCCCATCCCACCAGTGCATGGGTACTGGCCGTCGAGGAGGACCACGAGCGCGACACTCCGGACCAGGTGAAGAACTACGTAGTTGCAATCAACGGAGACACAGGTAAGGTGAAACGAATCGCCTCCGGCGCCGACTTCTACTACACGCCCCAGTTCAGTCCCGACGGAACCAAAGTTGCCTGGCTGGAATGGAATCACCCATATTTGCCGTTCAACGCAGCAAAGCTCGCATGGTGCGATTGGCTCTCAGATGCAGAAGTGGATAATTTTCAAGAGCTTCGGGACTCTGAAGGGGCCGTTGAGCCTCGATGGGGTCCTGATGGGACTTTATACTATGGTCGTGAGATCAACGGGTACCGGCAACTCTTTTGCACTAACCCCGGTAAAGACACACCTTCATGGATTCGTCTAGAGGGCTTGGAAGAGGCAGAGCTCGGGCAAATCATTTGGTGGCAGGGGAGGTGCGTGACGGAGATATCATGAAAGCGTCAAGCGGCCCTGAAACTAACATATTACTTAGCCAAACATATTGCCCGCTGTCAAAGAAGCACCTCATTGCCGCAGCGGTCACCCACGGAGCCGCAAACCTAGTTCTCATTGACCTTCAGAAATTCTCTTGGTCTCAGCTCGCAGAACCTACGACGCTATCAGATATGGCGTTTGATGCTATGGCCCGTTTATCTGACCATTCCGCATTGGTCATCGGTAGCGGGACTGTGACATCGCAGACTCTTTACAGGATTCATATCGATGAGGAGTCCCCAAGAATTGAGGTTATTCGGAAATCGAGCGACGAGGAATTCGATCCAGCCTTATACTCAAGGCCGGAAGCAGTTTGCGTGAGTTCGAAAGGTGCGCCATCTCGAGACATTTACGGATTCCTGTGGATGCCACATAATCCACAGTTTCGCGCACCTGAAGGCACCCTTCCACCTCTGATCATTTTTGCCCACGGCGGGCCTACTGGGTGTGCAGGTCCGGGGCTGAAGTTGAGGACGCAGTTTTTCACATCCAGGGGCTACGCATTCTTCTACATTAACTACACTGGGTCAACCGGCTATGGCAGGGAATACAGGGAGTCCCTTTTCGGTAACTGGGGCATAACGGATGCGGACGACGCAGTTGAGTGCGCCGAGTACTTCCTTTCCCAAGGCAGAGTGAAACCAGGCGGTGTAGGTATCACAGGCCCTAGTGGTGGCGGTTACGAGGTCCTACAGGCTATGACCCGGCACCCTAAGACATTCACAGCTGGGCTCTGCGTGTGTGGAGTCAGCAACGTGAAGGAACTCGGAGAATTCACTCATAAACTGGAGTCGAAGTACATAGCAGCCCTAGCTATACCCCAAGGTACACCCGACGATCTGATTGACAGCATATATTACGAGCGCAGCCCCATCTTCCACGCTTCGCAGATCGAGAAGCCGTTGATGCTTATTCATGGGACTAAGGATACAGTTGTCCCAATTGAGCAGGCGAGAGCTATCGTGAGGGTGATTGAAGAAGGGGGTGGTGACATCGAACTTGTCGAAGCTGAAGGACAGGGATATACCCTAGATGGGAGTGCGAAGATGTGGTTAGAACACGAGGAGCGTTGGTGGGAAAAGACATTGGTGAAGTAAAATGCTGGCTAGAGATAGCAAGGAGACGGAAATTTCCATTAGGCCACTTCTCAGGATCTCCCTTTGCATGTTATTTCATTATTCTTGCCTTGTCGAAGGATGCGTACGTAATATCTATCTGAACACTATGCCCCTTTAAATATGCAGTCAAGCTTTTTATAAACCTGACAGGAGCTTTTGGGCCTTAGATCACTTCCCACTACTCTCCGCTTCACCTTTTCGCTCCCCTTAGACGAATCGTAGAGGCATCATCCATGGTATTTATTCATGATCAACCGAATGACGATAGACCCATTTAAAAATTAGAATGTTTCTTTCACGACAACCAACCCGCATATTTCTCTCGCGTCAGCTCGCTCACAGACAATGCGCACCCCCTTATTATCTCGCGTGCGTCTTGGAGGCTCAGGGCACTTTCGCTCAAATACTCCTCAGAGCTTCTGACTATGCTGGACCAGGGATCCAGATGACGATATCCGCAGAGCTGCAGAGACGATTGCTATCTTTAAGGCAATGGCCTGCCCGCACATCCTTTCGAACACGTCCCGAAGACCATCCCGCTTGGTTCACGATCTCAACTCGACAACGAAGAAGAAGATGGACGCCAGAGCCGTGGTATTTGGTTGTCTCCGAAGTATCAGTTTGAACGCAAATGTCACGCACTTTGCGGATTGACTCTCCTCTAGGGCTCCCTTGAATTGCCACCTTGTATGGATTCGCAGCGGCTACAGCGTATCCTGAGACTACACGACTCTGTATCACTTGTTCTCGTCACCAAAGTAGAGAGTGTGATTTTCAACCTGCGGTTTAAGGAGTGGATAGGATGTACCACAAACTCAAGCTGCCCCGGCGACCCTCTCCGCCGTGATGGCGCCCGGATCGTATCGGTTTTCCTCCCGCTCCTCCTTCCGCTTCTCCTCCTTTTCCCCTGCCCGCCACCCGTCCGTCGTTGCCATGCTCCGCCTCATTATCGCTACCGCTTCTTCTTCCTCCTTCTATCCTTCTTGCTTTCTCCCTGCCGGGCTAATCAGCCCTTGGGACTCTTGGTGACGTCCGCTTCGGAGCCGCAGGGCCTGGCGCAGAAGGCACAGCAGACGTCCCAGGAGCACATGATGTCATGATATTCCGCAGTCCAGGTAGTCACCGTCTCATAAAGTCATCTAAAATTGATAATTCAGCCACGATCCGAGTCAGAAGGGGGCGGGAAGGCCAATGCAAGGGTGAGGCTGTCGCCGTCCTCCCTTTCTTCGCATAATTGTGCACCGTGGAAGGCCGAGTATCATATAACGATATTGGAACTTAGAAAAGTATGCAGCTATCCTTAAGGGACATCATACATACGGGAATAGCACAGTCTCCATTTTGTTTACAAGCAAACGTCCGATCTTTAGCTGCTTGTTGGAATTCGGAAAGAGAACTGGGTTGGCATTGAGCCGCACGCCTGACCAGTGGAGTTGCGAGTATCCGTAGGGCATGGTGTTGAAGGGATTTGGGATCATTCAATGATCTCAATACAGATAAACAGAAGTTTTCCGGGTGTGAAGAGCCTTGCCTCCGACTGTCTTACAGCAACATCGGAGCCTTAACATATAGGCCGCTGGAGATGCCCCCTATGAGAGCCGCACACGTCCACTCGTCAGAATATTTTCCCCACGTCGACTCATGAAGTCTCTAGACAAGGCACTCTTTAGATGCTGCATAGCTGCGGTAGAAGCGCCATTTCATAAGAGCTTCGGCTACCTTCAGGCCGAAAAAGTCGCCTGTTTTAGAGACCTGATTTGGTAAGATAAGGGATTTGTCACGATGCTCGCTCAGTGGTCATGAGGCATGGTTGTTAAGTCGCCGGATAAACTGCCGGTGTCACACGAAGGGGTGCCTCCCGAGTGGGATCTGGCTTGCAATCATGTTTTCTCGATGCCGCTGCCGAGCCTCCGCGGGCCCACCCGAGGCAAGAATAATAATCGTCCTATACAGGACATTGCCCGTAGGTCAGGTGTGCGAGCAACTCTGAGAACTTCTTATAGTGCATAATGTGGATCACCGATCTAAATAACTGGCGTTCTGCTAGATCATGCTGGATGTCGCTGTATATAGGATCAAGGACAGGGCCTCTATACCTTTATAAACCTCTTTTGGGGTTTAAGCTGCAACGCCTCAACCTCGTGTTTACTTCCCTTGTCTTTTTAAGGGGAAAAGAACAAGTAAGTTCCGACCCGCGAGGCGGTGTAATTAAATAACTGCTATGCGCTGGCAACTACAAAACTGCGGAGAATTCGATTCATACAGTCTCCAGCCATCTCATGCTCATATCAAAATTGAAAGAAATGCTTTAGAAGTAACAAACCAAGCACGATGCCGGGGTACCGGCAGTCTCACTAAGGACTTATGTCGACCTCAAGCCTACGTGTCATGGTACTTTTAGCCTATACGATGGGTCGTTCCAACTGTTATTCATTCCATTGCATAGCACTGCCGCTGGGGGCCTACGCAGATCTCGCATAGCAGCAACACGTGTAGTATTCTCACCGGTGTCGTGGTAACGAGTGGAACAAAGAGCGGGACTTTTCCAGGCCACAGAGAGAAACGAAGTTCGGACTCATAGTGCATTATGCGAATCAGCTCGGAAACGTTAAGAATCTCGTCTGTTCTCGCATTACATGTAGACCAGCTACTATAGAACACCTGACGTCTGCTGCAGGCAAGGACGGGTACCAAAAGAGATGGGAGATCGCTGGACCTGTAGCCATATTCAAGTACTTTCGCGGGGCTTCTGCGAAATTTTGCTCCTATTCCGTCCTAGGGTGTGAATGAAGTTAGTTGTCGATATGCTTTTAATTCCTTGGAACAGAAGACTATAAATGACGGTGATGGCATACGAGGCGTCTGTGATAGTTGAGGATGGTTTGTTCGGGACCAACGGCACGACCGTCGCATGACCATTCGTGTCTGGGTTATCCGTATACAGGAATAGAGCCAAAGGGGAGACGGTTTGGGTATCATCGTATTGTCCACAACGGAGTAGAAGTCCAACCGGTGAACCAAGCCATTCATTTATTTGATCCATTCGAACCAGAGAGGGTGGAGCCGGTTCCCGATACGGTGGGTGGCTGGAAAATGATGACCGCTTCAGCACAGCAGCCAATGTGGAAGGGAGAAGTTGTGTCGTCCTATATTTAGCATGTGACATTCCTAGGTGCGGAATATTTTGGTTGATCTTCTAGACTTTGACCGACTAGGACGGAAATGAGAGCATACGAGGTTGTTGAAACGGACCAGAAATTTGTTGTTGGCAGGTGGCGGTTGTTGCTGTGCCACTTTCGGCCCCCTTGTGAAGTTGGTAAAAGTGGGATCATCGAAACAAGCTCTTCTTGCGGCCGCACGCGTACATAGGAAAGCCTTCGTATCACCTTGATGTATGCCTTCCTAATGGGGCATGTGCCTGCGTGGTTGGCACCGTTGATGTGACAACCTAAGGAATTGAACATTTCAGCTAAAATATTACTATATCGTATGTACAGTAGTTAGCTTACCTAAGGTCGGCGGCGGATATGGGTCCATTATCTCCAAATATATTGGGGTAAATGTCTGTGGGGCCGGTGTCCGGCCTCTCACTTATTACCAGCTGGGGAACGCTGCACAGAGTTGCTTTGCACAGACCTGTCCGTCACGGATGCATCTGAGGGTCGTAAAGTTGGTTTTACCTTCCATGATAATCACCTCCTGGTAAAATAATGGAAGCGCTTCGTATTGAGGGGGCCAGGCGGCACGGCAAAGCAGTAGCCAAGGCGGGAAGGCGCAACCTTGGTTCGTAAAGCGGCATTCACCGTATCTATGTACCTTGTATGCCAGACGATGATCTGCCATGCCAAGCTGGATGCATGACGCTCGCTACAAAGTACACATGTAACCCTAAAGGCTGGAGGTAGAACAATCTGGGGAAGTATATACATACAGTGTAACTAGGATGGCACGTTACAGTAGGCAATGCACGATCTTTTTCGGGTGCCGTTTCTTGTGGAGTACCTTCCGAATGGGGCTTTGAAACATACTACCAGCAGGACTCTGTGCCCTCTATAGGCCCTGCGATTGGCCGCCTAGGCTGTTTCAAGGGGGACCAAATTAGCTCGCACTCTAAGGCCCCGTCCAAGCCCGCCTAACGATCTGTAGGGTAAAAGCCAGAGCCCGCCAATGACGGCTTCCTACCCCTGACTGTCAACCACTTACCTAAACCAACCAACCACCCATCACCAACTCTCTGGGTGGGCAACCGGTAGAGTTCCAGAGGATGACTTCCCCTGTCGATACGACGCAAGGGTGCATTCGGAGCTTGTCAGTAATAATATGTTCTTGCCTAGTTATGATGTCGATCAGGCCCGGAGCGGCATTTGCGGCCTTTCCTACGCTGATGCTATAAGATCTCGTTCTCCCGTGTGACCGTGTGCTGCTCTCCTCGTGCTCTTTTAAGGTTCGCGTATAATCCTAAAGCGAAACATAAACAGCCACCTCGTGATCTCAATCAACTTAATACCGCCTTTTCCCCTTCACTTCACACCATTCCCAGAACACAGCTACTCTTCCGCAGACGCTAGTATACATAGGTAGTCAAAATGGCCCCCCTCCGAACTCTCGTCCTTCCTGCCTTCGCGGCCGTTGCCGCGGCCCAGAGCATCGCGGACTACGTACCCGGCTGCGGAACCCCCTGTATCTCCGAGACCGTCGACGCCTCGACCACCTGCGAGGCCGACGATGCCTCGTGCATCTGCGAGTACAGCTACACCGTTAAGAGGAACGCCGAGGTCTGCCTGCGCGACGGATGCTCTGAGAGCGACTATGGTAGGTCTCCACCAAGACTACTCGACTGGCTACGAGTAGTCTGAACGCCCCCACAATGTATATACGTACCTACGGCTGCTAACAGCGCTAAACTAGGCCTCGTCATGACCGGTTACGACGAGTTCTGCCGGGATGTCGGAGACAGCCCCGAGCCCGAGCCCACATCGGACACTACCGTGCCGCCGACCACTACGTCGACAACCGAGGCCGGCGAGCCCACAGGGTATCCCACTCAGGAGCCGCCAACGACCTCCGAGTACGAGACCAGCGAGACGACGGAGTATCCCACATCCACTCCCACCTCCACGGAATATCCCACGGCACCGCCCGAGACCACCGAGGAGCCGACCACTTATCCGGAACAGCCGACCACAACCGAGGAGCCGACCACTTATCCGGAACAGCCGACCACAACCGAGGAGCCGACGACGAGCTACGGCGAGTCGACCATTCCCACCATGGAGCCGCCTACTGTTTCGACTTCGATCATCGAGTCATGGACCACCCCGGTCGAGGAGCCGACGACCACCTACGAGGAACCGACCTACTACCCGACTGGGGTTCCCGGCACCAACTCGACCCTCACCACCACGGCTTACCCAACAGGGGAGCCCACGGACGAGCCCGCGCCCACGGACGAGCCTGCGCCCACCGAGCAACCCAGCGTCGTCCCCGTCCCCGGCGCCGCCGCCAAGAATTTGGGCACCGGTATGGGCGCCGTCCTGCTCATCGGCGCCCTGGCCCTCTTCGGCTTCTAATCGTCAGGTGTCGAGGAACGAGCGGCATGTTGAATATATAATGAGCGATTGGATATACGATGGGGTATGGTTTTCTTTTCTTCCTTTTATCCTGTTCATATCCGAGCTAGAATTTTGATGATGAGGTAGCGAAAGCATGTTCGCCAGTAATGAGGTAGTGATATAAATGATTCCAACGATGAGAGTCTTGTTTGCTTGCAAGTGATTCCAGCTAGCAACCATCGGCCCAAACCTTGAGACAAGTGAAAATTAACTTAGGTACCAAACATTAACCGCCTACGGATGGTTCTTGTGTCGACATGAAAGGATTCTAGCTCATTTGTGTTGCAGCAGATAATCAATTTCGTAAAAGGTATCCGGTCTCCCTTAGAAAAGCGAAGCCATTTTGATAGGCAACTCGGTGAAGCAAACTACTTAGAATATGTCCTCAGCTAATGACATTACCGTCTGATTCGCCATTGAATAATAGCATAAACCAACCTCCGAGAGTCCCCCTTTAACTTACTTGAATCAGCATTAACATCGTCGAAATCGTCACTAGGCATCTGCTATAAGCTCTACTTCCGTCAGCCGACTTGGTAGGGCATCCAATTCAAACTTGCTACATAGTGAGGTAGAGTATCGGTGTTATGGGAGAAGAATTTTGGAAAGAGCCTACCATGAGACATCCCGGTCTGCTCAAGGCGCTCTGTTGATTATTCTTTGACTGTCGCTTAACGAATACATCCCCGAACATGCCCAACTCTCGTCCCAATTCTCTTTGCTCTTTCGCACCGTTATATACTTTCGCTTGAATCTCCTTAAGGGTTATTCCCTGGTCCCATCATAGACCGGAGCTCTTATGTCTTTCCACCGACCCTTACTTTACAGCACTGAAACCTACACCTCGCCTGAGCAACTCGTCTACACAACTCCGCAACCTTAGTCCTACTTGGTTCAGTTCTTTTAGCAAGACGAACATATTCCGGAACAGACAATTCCTCTTAATCTCGCACACATTAGGCGTCCTTGGGCTACTAATTATACATAAGCCATGATATCATCCACGTTCTCATGACTCGATGTATTAGGCGAAGAAACTATTTGTGACCTTGCCCGGCCCCTCTAAGCCTTAGAAAAATCTATTCATAGCTCCTGTTAGCCGTAGGTCTATTTATTAAGCGGACACAAGTCCCATCCGTTCCGGCTAGGATTCTGCGCCTTGCACCTTGTGCTGCGATGTCCTTGGGCATGCTGCCTTTATGTTCATGGTTGATAAGGCCGTTGGAATATTCCTCCGTCGTTTCCGCATTGAAATGACAATATAATAATTAACGGCCTGTTTTTGACAAGCGTTTCATTAAAAATTAAATAAGAGCGCATTGCTCTTAGTAGGAATCTTTCGCCTGAGGGCTGGTTGGTTTTTTTTTTTTTT